>CM044008.1:65305766-65468266 GCA_024085815.1 Flaveria linearis
TGAAGGGTAGCACTTACAACATAACGACACAATGAGGAGAGTGTACAAGAACACTTAATAGATCAAATAGGGAACTGGTTATGATGATGCATAGAACACAAGTAAACTCAGAAACAGAACAAGATAACAACAGAAGTAGTTGGTTTTCAAGGATTCTGTATATTGCTTCTCAAGTTCAAAATTACAAGTATTCAAACATAAGCATTTGCACACCACTATGTTACAGGACTTAAGACACTATATACTACAACCTACAGCCGGCCATACTATGAAAGCCAGCTGGATACATAAGATTAGACAACTACAAAATCAAATGTAGAGTCAAGAGGTAGATTGCCTTTTGACAGTTGACTATGACATGCCATAGCTCACATCCTAATATATTACAAAAAGGATAAAGGTACATAAAGTAGAAAGCACAGACTCAAGACCTCAACGTACAGTTTTCCTAAAGCATGGACCTTTTCACCAACTCATGCAAGTTGGTGACCAACTAGAGTGGCAGCGGAAAGTGGTTCAGCTTTATAGAAAAAGTACATCAGATAAAAGCATGTCTGATAAAAGTCTTTGGAAGAATCTATCTTGGTTCTTTGGCTTTGGAAGACTTTGACTTTGAAGCTTCAGAAGACTTCATTTCTGGCTTCGGAAGATATTGGTCTTGGCTTTGGAAGATTTTACACTTAGAATATTTCAGAAGTGATGTGTAAAAATTCCGAAGCATTTCTACTTCATGTTCTTCTGTGCAGCATACAGGAAGACTTAGAGTGATTTGGCTGCATCAGACTTATAGGAATCCTTACACCTAGTTTAGGAGCACCTTTGAGATATCTAAGAATCCTCTTAACAGCAACCAAGTATGACATCTTAGAGTTGGCTTGATATCTTGCACAAATGAATGTGACAAAGATGATATTAGGCCTACTGGCTGTGAGGTACATAAGAGACCCAATCATGGCTCTATAGAGATGTTCATCTACATCCCCCTCTCAAGATCAGGTCCAAGGGAGTGGTTTCTAGCTATGGGTGTCTTTGCAACCTTAAATTCAGTCATGTTGAATCTTCTAATTATGTCTTACACATACTTTGACTGACTTAGGAAGATGCCATTGTCAACCTACTGCACTTGAATTCTTGAAAAGAAATGGAGTTCCCCTATGCTACTCATTTCAAATCTATTCTTTATCAGTTTCTTAAAGTCTTTGCAGAGATTTGGATTAGGTGACCCAAAGATAATGTCATCTACATAAACTTAAACCAACATCAAGTCATTCCCTGTTCCTTTGATAAAGAGTATTCCATCTATTGTACCTCTCTTGTAACCATACTGACAGAGATACTAAGATAATGTCTCATACCACTTCCTTGGAGCTTGGTACAGCCTATAAAGAGCTTTGTCAAGCTTTTGAGACATAATCAGGATGATCTGGGTCTGCAGAGCCAGGTGGTTGTTTGACATACACTTCCTAATCAATCACCCCATATAGAAAAGCACACTTAACTCAAGTTGGTAGACCTTGAAATCCTTGGATGCTGCAAAAGCAAGGAATATTCTAACAGCTTCAAGTCTTGCCACTAGAGCAAAAACATTAGTGTAGTCTTTTCCTTCTTCTTGTGTGTACCCTTGAACAACTAGTCTATCCTTGTTCTTTATGACAAGTCCTCTATCATCCTTTTTGTTCCTAAACACCCATTTGGTACCTATAGTAGTCTTCCCTTGAGGAAGAGGACATAGGTTCCCAACCTTTTGCCTTTTGAGTTATAGCAGCTCCCACTGCATTGCTTCAATCCAACTTCCATCCTTTAAAGCTTCATAAGCCTTCTTTCGCTCTATCTGGGATAAGAAGCAAGGGTATAGACAAACATTTTTATTATGGGTTTGTCCCCTTTTTCTTACCCCTATGTCAACATCTCCAATGATGTTTGTGGTAGGGTGTGACTTGTGGATCCTAAGTTAAGGAATCACAGCAAGTTGATTGGACAAACCTAAATTTATGAAGTTTAGATCTGGCAATGGAGTGTCACCAACCATATTAGCACACTTATCAAGAAAAGCTTGATCCAATGAGTGTGTGACATCATTGATTTTGTCTTCTATGGAGTGGTTATCATCATCAAGAAATTCTGGATCACTATCACCACCACCATTTCCTCCTACATTTGTAGCTCCTTCATTTGAGTTATGTGCATTTGAGCTGGAATTTGTAGGCACCTTAGATGTATCAGCTGAGTTTGTCATGGTTGTGTTGATATGAACTCCATCTACAGGGTTAGTTACCACTAGAGCTGAAGTAGTGTTCTTGCTTGGTCTTCTCTGCTCAAATCTTAGGCCAGGATCTCCTGTTGATAAGTTACATGTAGATCCTGAAACATTCTCACAAGTTTTGTTAAAACAATTGGTAACTAAATCAAGATCAAACAACCAATCAGAACCAGAACCTTTCACACTCGGAATGTGCTCATTGAAGGTCACATTGGCTGACTCCTCAACTACTCTGGTTCTGAGATTGTATAATTTATATGCCTTAGCTTGGGAAGAGTATCCAATGATGTTTCCATTATCTGATTTCTCAGCAAATTTAGCTACTTGATCTTTGGTATTCAAGATGGTGCAAGGACATCTAAATGATCCGAGGAAACCAATAAAAGGTCTCCTTTTATGCCACAACTCATAAGGAGTCTTATCATAAGTCTTAACTAATAAATTATATTTTGCACATAGTTGGTAGTGTTGAGTGCCTCTGCCTAGAAGGTTATAGGTATTTTAGAGTCATACAACATGGTTCTTGCAGCATCAATAAGTGTCTTGTTTCTCCCCTCAGCAACACCATTTTGCCGAGGAGTCCTGGGAGCACTATATTGTCTTGTATACCCTTTTCATTACAAAATATGTCAAGGATTTGATTACTGAACTCAGTTTCTTGATCACATTTTATGGTCTTGACCTTGTGATCACATTAATTATTAATTTTCAGAATGAAGTTCTTCAAGATCTCAAGAGTCTCATCCTTAGTTGTAAGGAAGAAGACCCAAGTGAATCTTATGAAATCATCTGTGATCACCAAACAGTATAAGGTCCTTCCTAGACTTATTACACTTGTGGGGCCAAAGAGATCCATGTGTAATAAGTGTAGAGGAGTAGTGATGGAGTTCTTTTCCTTTGTCTTGTAAGACACCTTGTGTTGCTTCCCTTTCAAGCATGCAGCATAGTGATCATCACTTATAAACTCTTTCTTTAGCATTTCAGTTACCAAATCATTCTTAATTAATTTATTCATGATCTTACATGGCACATTCTTTTATGTCAAAGATAGAAACTAAGATCTTATCAAATCCATCTTGTCACTACTAGAAAAACTGCAATAGATGACGCGCAATGCGCGTCATCTTTGGGGTCAGATGACGCGCAAATGAGTGTCAAGGAAGGTGTAGTCATAAATGAAAGATGGCATGCATCTGCGTGTCATCTCCTTATTACGCGCGAAAGATGACACACATTTTATGACGGTCAATAGATGAAGCGCAATGCGCGTCAAGGAAGAGGTAGTCAAAAATGAACAATGACACACATACGCGTGTCATCTATATAATTTTTATGACGTGCTAAAGATGATACGCAATGCACGTCATAAATTTACCTATTTTTTTAAATATATTTTTTTATTTTAATTAAATTTAACTGCTGTTTTATAAAACAAATTGTCGAATAACACTAAAAGCGAAATCCATTTAAATACCAACAAAATTTACAAAAGTAGTTGAATAATATCAACTACAAAGCAAATACAAGTCCAAATTCATTGCAATACAAATACAAATACAAGTACAAATATTTCATTGCAAGCCTACATATAAATGAAATTCGATACGTAACGCGACCAGTCTTCACGAACTTCATCCAAATCACCATCGGTATATACATCTTTACCTCCTCCAACCTAAGACAAAATCTGTACCGTTGGTCATAATTAGTACACAAAAGTCTCTCCATCATCTATTTCAAAATTAAGCAGATATGACATCTGCAAAAAGGAAGCAGGCCATATATAACTAAAAAAGGAAGCAGGCCATGTATAACTAAACTGGTCAAGAATGACATCTACAAAAACATCTAACCTCAACTTATCAAGCATTGTTGGATTTCATCGCCCTGTTCTTATAACTTGATATCATGTTGTCAATAGTCTCTCCATCATCTATTTCAAAATTAAGCAGATTTAATAAAAGTTCAAAGGTGTTCTATTAAAATAACAATGAGCAAACCTCCCAAAATTAACTGATTTGAACAACAATAAGAATGAATATAAAAAAACTAACCATTTAGCTGAAGGGAAAAATAAATGTAGATGAACATCATTAGGATATTGCTTCATCGCTTAATTTCTTTATTATATGTAGATGAACATCATTAGGATATTGCTTCATCACTTAATTTCTCACTGCCTCCCTTTTTTAGGATATTGTCACAATATGAAGTCATGTTAGAAGAGTCCAAATGCATAATAAAACAGTTCAGATTATTATTAATAATATTGTTTTGTAATCATATTTAAAATATTAAATTTACAAAAGAAAAATTAAGAACAAAAATCGTCCGTGGTTTGGCTCAACCCAACTTGAACTAAATAACTGCTTATTTTAACCTGAACCAATTTTGATTTGAGACCCAAACCATCGACCATGCCATTTTGCCAACTTCAACAGATGGCATGTGACTCAAGCTAAATCTAAACTGTGATTACTAACTACCTTGTTACTTGCAGCATCTTCAGCCTGTTGGACTAGGGTAATTCCTTCAGTAGTAACATGCTGGCACCCCAAATAATAACAAAGTTATAAGAACTACAATATAAAAAAATAATGCATAGACTGCTTCATACGAGAAAAGTAATACCTGCTTGAACATATTAGCAACATGATCCAATCCCTTGGGAATTTTAGAGAAAAGCCTATATTTCCTTGAGAGATCATCCACCTGTTTATAGTTAATTATAAAATATGACTATTTGACCGATAATAAAATACTCAATGCAAAATCCTTAATGTGAAAATCACTTCACCTTATTATCTCTAAGCAATGTACGTCATCCAGAATGCTCTTTTTCTAGTAATTGACTGCTATATACGACCAGCAACTCATTTTGCACATTCTATGAACGCAAGAAAAAGCAAGCAGAGATATGACCAAATATGAAAAGGTTAAAAACAAAACTGGACCAATGAAATGCCACTATGAGTGCAAAACATAATGTCTGTCAAATTAAGCAACCAAAACCTTCCTAGAAACTTTGTGTGCCAAAGAACATGTAAAAAATATGATCTCCTATGACTAAATTAAGAGATATCAAGAATACTAAAACTGGCATATAAAATTAATGTGTAAGATCAATCACCGTATTCTTGTTATTATCAGGTGGCAATAACTCCACAATACGTATGCTCTAAATTTTGAAACTTCAACATGTATCAGAAAAACTAACCTCTAAGAGCTTTGGTTCACTGCTTGTATGCAGATAGTTTAAGACTCTATCTTTTCCCTTCTTTAAACAATCCTCAGCATGTGTTCCACAGGAGAAGTCACTCAAATAACATGAAACTGATATATGACATTCAGAGACAAGGATGTCAGCAATAACTATTGTAAATAAAGTTGGAAGAAAGGGCAGGGGTGGATAGATAATGGGTTAAAAAGTGTCACTTTAAGTGTTGTGCCAACCTGTAAACACATTGTTATATGATTTCTTAGTTTCATAAATATATAGCATGCTGAATATTAACAGATAATTTCATCTTTTTAGTAAAGAAAATTACCAGGGTTTACAAATTAAAAATATTTCACATGACTTTCAACTTGTTTGACCCATCTGACCTATCACCTTTCTAGTTGAATTCTAATGCTTGATCCGTTTACAAATTGACAAACCCTACATGTATGATCCAATACAAAAGGGAAAGGGCATCAGAGAGTGAAAAATAATTGAAATTCATGTACCTTATTGAATCTCTGAAGAAGAAAAGAAGGAATTTTGGATCAGATGCCTAGGGTTTTATAAGCAAATACGGTGTAGATATCCTATAAATCTACAAAGATTCGCCGGATGGTGGTTGGTGGTCGACTGCACCTGAGAAGGTCGTGGGTGGTGGTTGGCGGAGGGGACTATGCGGCGGTGGGTGGCCGGAGGGGACTGCGCGACGGTGGTGGGTGGCGGTCGATTGGGCGGTGGTGGGTGGCGGTCGATTGGGGCCGGATTGGGGGATTGGGGGATTTGGGGCAGCAGGGGTTGAAATAAGAGAAAGGGGGAGTAGGCGTCGATTTTTTAGGCGGGTAGATTATAAAAAATTTTAAAAAATGACAAACGAAGATGACACACAAAAATGCATGTCATCCTTTCTAAAAATATTTTAAAATATGACATATATTTTAAGATATGCGTAAATGTGTGTCATCTTTTTTTCGCACGTCATCTTTTATGCGTCATCTATTAATAGTTTTCTAGTAGTGTGTACATGTTCCCTTTCCTAGGGGATTCGAGTAGGATATGCTCTTGACGAATGACCACCCCGGACTTGAGAACAATGCACTCATGCTTAGTGGAGAGCATGTGATGTCTCTGATCACAAAATTAGGATACACTCAGTAAATTATACCCTGGCTCTTTTACAAACTTTACCTTTTCAATGTTGAGCTTACCATTTGTGACCCTGCCCCTTCCAGTAATATAACCACCTGCATCTCCTCCAAAAGCAACTGGCCCTCCATAAATTTACTCAAAATTTAAAGCAAAGAGCCATTGCCTGTCATGTCCCTAGAACAAGCACTATCAATAATCCATATATTCATCTTAGTCTATAGTTATTCCTGCAAAAAAAGACATGATTAGTTACATTTGACCCAAGCGTCATTGGTCTTGGACTTGTCAAAGTTGACTGAAGACAATGCAATAGTGATTGATCCTATGTTAGGACTTCAAGGATCATTATCTATTATTGAAGAATAACTTTCAATCACATGGTCTTACTTTATCTTCCACAACATATTTGGAAGATTAGACTTGACCTTAAACACTTTAGAAGTTTTAACAATTTTGGAAGTTTTGGAGACTAGGCCTTTAAAAGATCTTGCTTTCACTGCAGCAAGACTCAGTGCTTTGGAAATATTCCTTTCTTCGAGACCAAAATTTCTTCCAAAGGCAAGCTTTCACTTATTTTCTTTTCAGCCTTGGAGCTTATGAAAGAAAGAGTTTTCCTACCGAAACTTTCTTCTTCTTCTTCATCTTAAAAGTCTTCTTCTTGGTCATGTGGATAGTACTTTTGTAATTGTAGATACAATCCTTGGGAAGATGAGAAGTACTAACACACATGATGCAATCAAATGGCCTCCTTTTAAGAGTCTTTTTATGAATACAAAGCTGATCTTAATCACTTTTCTTCTCCATCTTCATCTTCTCAGATGATGCAGCAAGTTCCCTAGGGTGAGGATTGCTCTTGGAGATGAATGGTTCAGGCTATGTAGCTGTGGTACACAGCTGATCAGCCTATTTTTTTATGGGGATGAGTTGGACATGAACTAGAACTCCTAGTATTAGAGTTCATAGTTGAGTCATCAGCTTTTACCACTTCAAATCCTGTAGAGATAAAGACTTATTTCTGCTTGGATTTGAAAGTGGCCTTGATCTCATAAACCTTCTTTGATCTTCTCCTGGCTGCTCTAATAAAGTTCTTCCTCTTAGACTTTGTCATCCCTGGTTCTTTTCTCTCCTCGTGAGAATAGTGACCCTTCTTAGGATGATTCTCTTCACTCATCTCAGATTCATCCTTCACTATCTCCTGTTCATCATCTTTTTCAATGGGGTCTATGAGAGGAAGTTCATCTTGACAAGTTCCACATGTTGGAGATCTTACAGAGAGTAGGGTGTGTGGAGGAGTTATTTAAGCAGATCCTAATCCCTACTTGTTTTGATAACACACTTTTGCATGCAAGGATGAGGATATGATGTTCTTGAAGGTCTCTTCTTCAAGAACACATTTTTCTGCCCTGGATTTGCTAACCACAAGCTCAGCCTTGCATTCAATTATCTTAGCGATAAGATCTTTGATTTGAGTCTTGTAGTTGGTGTGTTCATGCTTAAGAATTGAAATGGCTTTCTCTAAATCTTCTGTTTTAAGTTTGTAATCATTTTCAACTCTTTTAAAATAAGCATTTAAAATGTTTTAGGACTTAAGGTCATCTTTTTTCTAAGTTATAGGACCTATCAGTTAACTTTAGCAATGAATTCTAGGGTAAAAAGATGTTCCAATACCTTGGCTTCTTCATGATTAGCCATCAGCGCTTGGTTTGGAGATGTATCTTCAACCTGCAACTCCAATCAAAGCCTCCTTATTTAACAACAACTACAACTTGCTGCTTGGGCTTCTCAGTTTATAGTTTCGTCTAGGTTGTGCTTGGCTACCATTTGTCCTTGGTGCATTGCACTCCCTAGCAAAGTGTCCCATTTGGTTACAGTTGTAACACTTCACCTTTCTTTGGTCAAACCCAAACTTTCCACTGGATACATTACTAGGAAACTTCCTCTCTATTCTCTTGTAGAGCTTCTTGGCTCTATGAATAAGAAGAGCCATCTGATGGACTATCTCCATGTACACTAGATTATCTGCATAGATGCAATCCAAGTCTTCAAGGGTGAAGAGGAAGTTGCCACTACTTTCACCAGCAGACACATAGGCTTGTGATAAGCTTGTCCCTGGAAATGGGCTTCCTTGGATGTAGCTCTCTGTTGGGATATATGAGGCTGGTGCAATCAAAACCATACTTAGAATAATTTTGGTGCAACTGTGAAGAACTTCCAAAGACAAAAGCTGCACTTCCAAAGATCAAAGATATAAGAACTTCTGAAGAGGAATCATATCTTCCGAAGACATAGTCATCTCTCTTCTGAAGTATCGACATTTAAGAAGATTTCAAGACAATGACTTCTGAAGCATAAAGTCTTGAAGACTAGTACAAGTCTCGGAAGATGTAGATACTTCCTAAGTATAAGTGGCTTCGGAAGAACTTGTTCTTCCGAAGCTAATTAACCTTCGAAAGAACCTACTATGAACCAATGGATATTAGCATGGTCTCTCTTACAAGCCGCTACAACCTCTGATATACTGCATGGCTTTTTCCCATGACCATGTGGTTGACCATACTTTATTCCACTGTTCATTCCTTATCAGTTAGTATAGTTACTAACTTTAGTTGGTAAACAAAAAGGTAAGTCATGGACATGTCATGACTACCTTATCTAGGACAGTATTTTATTCGATACCTTACTACTAACAATGTAGTATATGTTTAGTAAGTAAGTTTCCAGGTGGTTATCTTTTGTATAGTCGGTTGTAGATAGTTGTATATATAGTTCTCAATGTAAGCTCATAAGAGCGTGCTTCTAAGAGTCTTGTAAACTTAGAGTATACAAGTATCTTGAAAACCATTTCTTGTGTCTTGTTTACTTAGTATATTATTATCAACTCTTAGAAGATTCTTGTTCATCGTTTGATTGTAACTTAATGAGTTTAAGAGAGAACATTTGTGTTGAGTGGCCCGTATCAATCCTGCAATTGGTATCAGAGCTTCCAGGCTCTTGATTGTTAGATCTTACCATCCCAAATCATCTTGACTTTTCACTCATACGCTCACCTCACTCAAAAATGTCCATGAACCAGAAATCACTAATATTTGAAATGAGAACGATGACTAAAGCTCCTATCATCACCCCTCAAAACTTCAGATCCTGGCTTAATCGCATTGAAGGTTTCATGAAGTAACAAGATAGCCAAATGTGGATATCTATCACTAATGGTCCTTACAAGCCAATGGTGGCATCACCAGATGGTAAAGGCGTCATGATAGAAAAAGCTATCAAACATTACTCAGATGAAGACCGCAAGAAGATGGACATCGATAGCAAAGCCATGACTGTACTGCTTATAGCCATACCAAACTCCATGATGGTATGTGAAGATCAAGTATAGGTTGGGCTCCATTACATTAGTATTTGTTTACATGTCTATGTAATAGGATTTATGTTAGATTACTTTTGTAAGTTGTTTAGTTTATTTATCTATTTTAGTAGTTCAGCGAAATTGTGAGCGAAACTGTAGTTTTGCTCACAGTCAGCTGTAAGTTCTCCCGGCGAGACTGCAGTTTCGGCCGGGCGAAACTGTAGTTTCGGCAGCATAGTTTCGCCTGCAGCGAAACTATCTGCGAAACTACATCTGCTATATATAGATTTCATTTTGTTCATTATTAGGCATCCTTACAAAACCCTAATTGAATATTTCTGTTGCAAGAGGCTATTGTAAGCTGGTTCTTATTGAATATATTGAGCTTATCTTATTTCATTGGTATTGTTGCTTATTGAATCATCTTTAAACATATTTTGGTCTTCTTTGTTCTTCAAATCTTTGTGTGTGTTGTTTGTTTATGGTATTGAACGATTCAAACCATCTTCTACACTGAAAAACTGATCAAATGGACCAACAAAATGGTATCAGAGCCATAGTGCTCTTGATTGTTTGAGGTTTTTGGTTATTTTTGTTCAATACCACTATTTCTTCATTTCTATATCAAATCAGAGTCTATTTGATATGGAAATTGATTGAATTCTGCTTGTTTTTTATTTGGGAAGATTTGTGAATCATCATATCTCAAATACATTGAGATTTGGGTGATTTCAGGTTGTTTTTGGGGTTTAAGGGGTTTTCTGGTTCATCCAGCAAAACTAATTATTCTTCCAGCGAAACTATACTTTTCTTCCAGCGAAACTACTGTTTTCACTCTTGCCGTTTTCTGCGAAACTAGAATTTTCGAACGAAAGTTCATCTGTGCTCGTGTGTCTTTACTAGCGAAATTGCTGCCGAAAGTACCCCGAACGAAGGTTCAAGCTTGTTTCCTGCGAAACTCACAGTGAAACTAAGCATTTGACTGCCTCTGGCTAGCGAAATTGCTGCCGAAATTGTCAGCGAAAGTATCCTTGTCCGGGCGAAATTAGCTTTAGCGAAACTATCTCAGCGAAACTACATTTTTTCTGTGAAAATACCTTTTTGTTCAGCGAAATTATCATGTCAAAGATGACTTCTCTCACTCTTGCTGGTCTAGAGAGTGTTGCTCCCAATAGAACTCCAAGACTCATAAACGGGGACAATTTTGAAGACTGGAAGAGATGTCTCAAGGCCTTCTTCTTTTACACCGATCACAATCAATGGGATTCAATCATCACTGGTCCGCACAAGGCAACGGTTACTGTTGGAGGCACAATATCTCTAAACATGGACTCCTCCACATTCACCGAGAAGGATCAAAAGTTGATTGATCGAGACCAGAAAGCTTTTGGAGCCTTAACACTATGTATTGCACCCGATATTTACAATTGATTTGCTGAACACGAAGATGCAAAATCTTTGTATGATGCCTTGTGTGAGTTCTATGATGGAAATGAGGATCTCAAGGAAGACAAGAAAGCCCAAGCTCAAAAGGAGTTCAATTCATTTGTTGGACACAAAAATGAAGACCTTACTGACATCACTAATCTATTTTTGTCCATTTCGAGTACTTTAAAGAAGTATGATGATCAGTTGGGTAATCATGAGCAAGTGAATAAGCTTTAGATTCTCTTCCACCTCAGTGGAGTTTACAAGTTAGAATATTGAAGCAAGAAAGAAATTTTGCTAACTATAAGCTGATGGACGTAATTAACAAGCTGAAGTCCTTTGACTTATATCTGAAAAGAAGGGAATTTAATCAATCTATGATGCCCATATCCGGCTATTCTCAGAATGCTGCACTACTGTCTTCCGCTGCAAGCTCTCCAATGCAGGCATATCGTCAAGGAGGAGTGAACTCATGTGATTATTCTAGAGGTTGTGGTAATACAGGAAGAGAGCAAGGGAACTTGAAAACAACTATTGAAACCTCTGTTCCAGCTGAGACAATGGCTCTTTTTGGCATCTTTGTTCCGAGTTATGAAGCATTACTAGCTGGGGATTTGAAAGGTAAAGGAATGATGATGGAGGATATGTATTAGGTGGATCCCGATGATCTCAAAGAGACTGATATTCAATGGCAAATGGCATTGTTGACGCTTAGAGCCTGAAGATTTATGGAGCGAACTGGTAGAAAGAATTTTGGAGGTCAAAGTTCTAACTCCAAACTGGGTTTCGATAAGTCCAAGCTGAGATGCTTTAATTGCAAGAAATTGGGACACTTCAAACATGAATGTCCACTGCCAATTGTCACTGATCCCAGTAATTCAGGAATTCCAAGATTGTTTGCAAGTTGGGGTAAAGAGGAGATGAGTCACAAGAAAGAGACCGCATTGACCTCTAACTTTGATTGGAGCATAGAAGTAGAAGAGGCAAGAAAAGAGGTTAATCAAGTGTTGGTGGCTGAGATTGTGAAAGAGGAGATGAAGGTGAATTGTGAGGAACATTTTGATCCATTCAAGGAATTTAAAGATGAAATTGAAGAGGTTGAAGAGTTGAACGAGAAGGAGAAATTGAAAGAAGGTAATCAGAAGGAGTTTGGGAAGCAAGAAACTCAAACCACAGAGCTAGCAAAGGATATGATGATGCTGCTACAATTGTTGAGGAAAACAAGTTGAGTACTCTGGTGTGTCAATATGAGAAAGCTCTTGCAGCTGAGAAGGTGGTGATGGGACTTCCCTATGAGCTAATTCAAGATATGTGTTCATCTGCTTGCAAAATCAGACTATTTGGGGTTTATAAAGCTAATCGTTTATTGATCGATAATGAAAAAGATTTGAAACGAATGAATGAGGAGCTTAAAACAAATGAGTCAAAATACTTTGTTAAATTAAACGAGGCCTTAAAAGAAAACTATCATTTAAAAAGAATTGTTTTGGAAAGAAATGTTGAGGTTAATAATTTGACTGAAAGGGTTGCTCTTGCTGTGTTTGAAACAAGCAAGCTTCAGTCAAAACTTGATAAATGGACCATATCAGGAATGAAACATGATGATTTATGTAAATCTCAATGGGAGGCTAGGATTAAAACATGTTTGGGATATGAAAATGCTAAGGTTTATCCTCCTCCTAGTACTTACTGTTATTCACCTATGCCCGTTCCCCATCCTTCTAATGATTTGATCCAAATAGATACTAATAGTATGTCTGCAGGTTTAGAAGGTGTGAATCTTATGCATGTTCGTGAGGACTACAATTATGGACCGACTAGCGGGCTTGGATGTTCTAGACTTAGTACACCTAAACCTCAGCATTCTGTTTTAGATCATAACTCTAGTTTAAATTCAGTTTTTGTCTCTAGTAATGCTGTAAAGACTCTATTTCTTTATGTTCTAGTGATGTTTCTGTTTCCTCTTTAAATGTTGTGGATTGTGATGTTGATACGTCTTTTGTTTGTGTTGATCTTGTGTCTGATATTACTATGAAAAGTGATGAGGAAATTAAAATTAACTCTTTTGAAAAATTCTTTTCTCACCCTATTCCATCTTTTATCCCTGCTAAAATTTCTGTGTTAAACGACAGGATTACAAGTTCATCTGAGGCAAGTACTAGTGGTACTAGTATCACATGTATCTCAGATGACACCTCATCTTCTTCTGTATATAATCATTCTTTTTCAAATAAAGACAGCCCTGTTAACATATATGAGACATATAGTGATGATGATTCTAGATTATCTGAATGTGATGAGGAAATATGCATTAATAAAATTCCTACCTCGTTACATAATAGACCTAGTTTAAAACCACACTGTTTTCAATGTGGTAAAGATGATCATGTTGTTAAGCACTGTCCTCAGCTTCATCATACACATGTTAATAGAAATTCTTTTGGGAATAGATTAAATCAATTAGTTAAGAATTTATTTTGTATGAAATCTCATTCTCCTAAGCCAAACGTTGTTCAAACTTGGGTTCCTATTTCACCTGGTTAACTTTTTCTCTGATATTCCTGCAGGAGTCATCCACTAAAGTTGTAAATAGTATATGACATGTTGATAGTGGATGCTCCTGATATATGACAGGACATAAAGATTTATTGACTAACTATCAAATAATCAATGGTGGTTACGTGGCTTTCGTCGGAGACAAGAAAGGAGGAAAAATGATAGGTCAAGGCGAAGTTTCCAACGGCTCACTTATCTTGGAGAAAGTCAACTATGTACCTGAGCTTGCATTCAATCTGTTGAGCGTCTCTCAGATTTGTGATAAAAGCATTCCGGTCTTATTCAAGTCCAATGAATGTCTCTTTTCAAATCTGAGATTGATATTCTAGATAATATGGTACTCATACGGGCTCGAAGGAAGCATGATACATACCTTCTTGACATGAGTTCAAAGGATTCATCATCTACTATCACATGTCTTCTGTCTAAAGCTTCCACCTCTGAGTCTTTCCTATGGCATCGCAGATTGGGCCACATTAATTTCAAAATTATAAACAAGTTAGTTAAAAATAAACTTGTTAGGAGATTACCTTTAAAAGACTTTTCTATGGTTGAGAAATGCATGGCATGCGCAAAAGGAAAACAACGTAAGAAACCACACAAACCTAAAATTGAAAATAGCATCTAAAATCCCCTCGAGTTTTTACATACTGATCTGTTTGGCCCAATCTGTGTTAAATCAATTGCTAAGAAATCTTTTTGCCTTGTGATTACAGATGATTATTCCAGATACTCATGGGTGAGATTTCTTGCTCACAAAGGAGAGACTGCTGAGGAGCTCCAAAAGTTAATTATTTCGATTGAAACGATAAGTAAGAGGAAGGTTATGGCGATCCGAAGTGATAACGGTACAGAATTCAGGAATCAGATATTTGATTCTTTCTGTGCTGCCAAAGGAATATTAAGACAATATAGTGCTGCGAGAACCCCTCAACAGAATGGTGTGGCTGAACGAAAGAATCGTACCCTCATTGAAGCTGCACGTACAATGCTAATAGAATCATCCTTACCCATCATCTTTTGGGCTGAGGTGGTGAACTGTGCTTCATATGTTCTCAACAGGGTGTTGATAGTCAAGGACAAGATGAAGACTCCGTATGAGCTATTTCACAAGAGAAAGCCCTTGATTGACTTCTTTCGACCATTCGGTTGCTCATGCACTTTATTGAACACTCAAGCGCAAAAGACAAAATTTGGCGTCATGTCTGATGAATGTTATTTTGTAGGCTATTCTTCTTCACAAAAAGGATTATCGGGTATATAACAAGAGAACACGTATCGTTCAAGAGTCATTTTATGTTGATTGGATGGAATCTAATTCCTCTGACGTTCCTTGAGAACCAGCTTGGTTCTTCGACTCAGATACGGTGTTCAAATCATTTAATCTTCCAGTTTTCTATGATGATGCGTCCACCTCCAATGTTACAACAAACATTATCCTTCCCACTCCATTACCTATCGAACCTCTTGTCCCTCCAAACTCACCAGCAAATGATGCTACATCAGTTGGTGTTGCATCATCCTCATCCTCATTTGATCTTCTACCCCCACCTGTGTCAACATCACAACCCTCATCACCTTGATGTACCACTTCACAACCAACCTGTCCTATTTCCTCAATTCACTCTACCTCACCATCCTCTACACCGTTAATCACTCATCAACAATCTCTTAACCAACCACCCACTCACATCCGACCCATGACTGCTGATTTTAAAGCTTGAAAGATCATCCTCATGATAACATAATAGGATCTATCACTGATGGAGTACGGATGCGGAGTCAATCTGGCTTGATTAATGTCTGCCTATTCCCTTGTTTTATATCACAAATCGTTCCTAAAACATTCATGCAGCTCTTCAGGATCCTTGTTGGTTTAAATCAATGCAATTAGAATTGTAATAGTTTAGGAAACTCAAGGTGTGGACTCTGGTCGATCTTCCACCAAACAAGTGCCCCATTGGAACGAAATGGGTGTTTAAGAACAAACCTGATGACCGGGGCATCGTGGTAAGAAACAAATCCAGACTAGTGGTCCAAGGATTTCCTCAAGAAGAAGGGATTGACTACACCGAAGTTTTTGCGCCTGTCGCCCGTCTAGAAGCTATCCGAATATTCTTGACGCATGCTGCTCACAAGCAATTTAAAGTCTATCAGATGGATGTGAAATATGCATTTCTCTATGGCGACATTGATGAAGAGATATACGTGTGTCGACCACCAGGTTTTGAGGATCCAGATTTTCCAGACAAAGTATACAAGCTTGATAAGTCTCTTTACGGTCTTCATCAGGCACCTTGAATATGGTATGAGACATTAACACAGTATCTCTGAAGCAATGGTTTTTCTCGAGGCACCATCGACATGACGTTATTCAAGAAGGAGGTAGATGGTGAGATGCTGATCGTGCAAATCTACGTCGATGACACTATCTTTGGCTCCACCAATCCAAAATTATGTCGGGAGTTTGAGGAGGTTATGCATAGCCGGTTTGAAATGAGCATGATAAGAGAGATGTGATTTTTCCTTGGGTTGCAAGTTGAACAAAAGCCAGAGTCAATTCTCATTCATCAAGAAAAGTATATTAAAGAAATGTTGAAGAAATTTAAAATGGATGATGCCTCTTCTGAGATGACTCCCTTCACTGCTTAAACATGCCTCACTCCTGATGAGAATAGGAAACCAATTGATCCTCATCGCTACAGATCCATGATTGGTTCCATTATGTATCTTACAGCGAGTCGTCCTGACATCACCTTTGCTGTAGGATATTGTGCTCGATATCAGTCAGCTCCTAAAGAGTCCCATGAAAAGGCCGTCAAACAAATTTTTCATTATCTAAAGGGCTCTTCATGATTAGGACTTTGGTATCCTTATGGTGGGAATTTTGACCTACATGCTTACTCAGATAGCGATTCCAATGGCTGCAGGTTAAACAGAAAGTTAGTTACCGGAGGTTGTCAATACTTGGGCAATTGTCTCGTTTCATGGCAAAACAAGAAACAGACCACTATCTCTCTCTCAACAGGAGATGCAGAATACATTGCTGCCTCTAGTTGCTGTTCCCAAGTGTTATGGATTCAGCACCAGATGATGGATTACGGGATAACTTTCTTCATACCCCGTTGTTCTGTGACAACGAAGCAGCTATCGGGATTGCAAAGAATCCTATTCATCGTTCCCGAACCAAGCACATCGTGATGCTCAGGAAAAGGGTTTCATTAATATTATTCCCATTGATACAAAAAATCAAAAAGCGGATCTTTTTACAAAAAGCTTTGACAAACCTCGTTTTTATAAATTGATTTCCATGCTGGGATTAATATCCTTTTAAACCCATCTTTCCTCAAAACTTGTCATGTCTATATTGTTTATATTTTTTTCTAACTTTCCTTTTCTTTCTTCTTTCTTTTTCATTTGCTCCACCGCTTATCGCCATTCTTTCATACATAAAAAGATATGATAATAAATAAATAATAACTTTTGGACAATTCTTTTCCTGTTCTTCACAGAAAGTTCAGGGGAGAATAACTATTTATAAACGTCTCTTTTGCTTCCTTTTGCAGATTCTCTGCTCTGTTGAGACGTCTGACCAATATGAAGGAGGTCAACAGTATCATGTCGGGATTTGCTTGATAGGCTCAGCCCGAAAGCAAAGTAGATAGTACTCCCTTAGCTTAACTAAAAGTATAAAAAGCTTGAATACTCGGATAATCCCCTTGAAATATTTGGCCTTAATAAAGTTACTAGTCCTCGTTCAAAAAGGATTGAGAATGAGGCTCTTCTGTGTTTTTTACTCTTGCCTGATACTTCCTTGTTTCTAAACCTTCACATCTGTTCTCTGAAGCTTTACGCTTATCCATAATTTTATCATAAAAGCATCTCTGTGTACTGTTGTGTCTTGTGTTTGCTTATCTCCTCTGCTGTACGGTGGTACTGACCTGGAGTGATGATCTCCTCTGTTGTACGTGAGTACTGACCTGGAACTCTCATCGACACAACGTGATGATCTCCTCTGCTGTACGATAGTACTGACCTGGAGCTCTCATCGACACAATTTGAAGAACTCTTCTATTGTACGGTAGTACAGACCTGGAGTGTTCATGAGTATAATCTGATGATCTCCTCTGCTGTACGTGAGTACTGACCTGGAGCTCTCATCAACTGCTGTGAAATTGTATCGTGCTTCTTCTGAAAAAGGAATCATTACTGTACGTCAAAAGAAGCAATCAATCAGTAGGTGTCATTCGTTCAAAATATCATGAGGACAGGATAGGTTTCTTTGCCAAATGTCTATGGGGACTGAGTCTTTCTATTTCTTCTATTAAATTAACCGATAACATGATAACAATAGCTGCGGTTTACTTGTCAAAAAGAAGAAGGCATGGGTTTAAGAAAGGACAAATATATCTGCAATCTCACCGAACTATGACTCTCCAGAAGATTAATTCAGCCACTCGTTCTTCGCTAAGATATTTTCTATCTTTTGTTAAAATAAATGATTTTTGGTGTGATCGTGTGGGGTCTTTTTCTTTGAATTTTAGTTTCTCCTATGTTATTTTATTTTATTTTATTTTATTTTTATTTTCAATTTTATTCTAATTGGTTTAAATTAATTTTTATAAATTTTAGGTTTCTGCGAAATTATACTTTTACAGATAAGCAATTTCGCCAAACGAAACTACAGCTTTGCTAACACTTTCGCCCTGGGTCTTTCGCTCATTTGAGCTCAGCGAAACTATAGTTTCGCTTGGGCGAAATTATATTTTTAACGCGAAACTGTGACGGGCGAAAGTGATGATACATCAGCGAAACTACAGGGTATTTATATGTCTCTACGAAACTAAATGGGCCAGTTTCGCAGATTACATATTTTATTTCGCGAAAGTGGGGTTTTTAGGTTTTATACGGTTTTTCTTCTCAAATCACCGCATTTGTGTCATTTTGTTCTGCTTTTCCATTGATTTCTCTTCAGAAGTGAGTTTCGAACTCGGGACTGTAGTAGTTTCTAGGTTTAATTCGTCCATAGTGATCGAATTTGATTCTGACTGTTGGGTAGTCTCGCAGTTCATTCTGCGAAACTACCCATCATCCAGCGAAACTGAACGAAAGTTCTCCTAATTTCAGTGAAACTGTGTAGTTATGTTGTCCGAGCGAACCTAACAATTTCGCCAAACGATACTTAGTTTCGCTGCGACGAAACTATTGTTTCGGCCAGTCAAAACTATCACTTTGTCATGCCAAAAATATCAGTTTCGGCTGATGAAATTTTCTCCATTCCTTGCCGAAACTATAATAATTTCAGCGAAACTATAGTTTCACCTCAGCGAAACTATATTTTGTATTTAAAAAAATTATAAAAATATAAATAAAAATAATAATATATATAAAAAAGGTTAGAATAATAATAATAAGTTATTTTTTTCTTTTTACTATTACATTTGTATATATCTTACTAACCTGCTCTGTTTGTTTTTCAGTTTTAAATGGCAACTCTCAAGTTCGATGAGAGGAACAACATAATAGCCATATTAGATGACTCTCACCCTAAAGCAGCTGGATTCAGAGATTGTATTATGTGGCTGCAAAGATCCCTGATCACATACGCTATCTCACACTCCACTACCATCTATGATCTGCATATTCAAGATTTCTGGCGTACCGCTGAGTATAATACAAGGGGAGACTCAGAGAGGATCGTTGCCAAAGTACTGGAGAATGAAGTGATTATTACTGAAGATATTATTTCAAGTGTACAGAGGCTAGAAGATGATACTGGAGAAGAAGTTGATCTAACTGATCAAGAGGTGTTCGATGCTTTTCACTCTATGGGATATGAGGGTCCTCCTTTTGGGACCAGAAAGGAAATCAAAAGTCCTTTCTGTCCAAGGAGTGGAGATATGTAGCCCATGCGTTCATCATGTGCTTAGATCACCTTAAAGGTGGATCAGATGGGCTATATCTAGATTGGGCGAAAGCAATGGCTATCTGCTGTAGAGGGGAGAACGCAAATATAGCCAGTTTGATATTTGATTGCATGGCTGAGAACGTAATGGCTCTTAAAAAGGACAAATGGCTGCTATATCCCAGATTCCTTCAGATGATAATAGACGACCAAATTCCCAACGTTTCGAGACACGGAGAAGTTAAGAGACTGATGTCAATGAATACACGCATCTTTGCTGATTGTTGTGCAATCAGGCACGACTTCAGTGGAAAGATTACACATTTATAGGAGAACATGTATACATCGGATCATTGGGCATGCATCAGGAGGGTGATAGAGTCTGAAGATAAACGTGCAGAGGAAACCAGACAAAAACAGTCTGAGGATGTGAAGAAAAGGAAGAGATATGCTAAAGAAAAAGATTACGTATTTGAAGATGAGGTAAATCAGATGGCGTCTCAGGCGAGGGCCGGGAAGGAGAAGAGAACGAAGAAGAAGTCTGATACTGGTGAATTTGAGAGGAGAACTAAACAGAAACATCAAACCTTTTTTGAGCCTCCACAAACAGAGAAACGGGCAAGTTTAGATGAGGATGTGATCAGAAACCTCAACACCTCTCTCTCCAATGAACTAAGTATGATCAAGACGAAGCTGATGAATCAAGAGTTAAGGGAGAAACAAAAGGATGAGATGTTGGAGGAAATGACAAAGATGTTGGTCGATCAAAATAAACTGATCAAGAGATTACTGGAGGAGGTGAATGAACTGAAAGCTGCTGCCGGCCTACCCAATCAGCTAACTCAACCTGAGTTAGATGATCTGACCGATACTTCAAAGTACCCATTTCTGAATGTGGGTACTTCATCTAGGGTAGGAGAGGGCACATCTGGTGCAGGTGTTGATGAAGCTGGTGGATCGGGAAGGAGGACTGAGGAACCACATGATGAGAATGTTGAGCATGTTGAAGAAGTGATAGAGGCTGGATTTGTTGATATAAGCATTAATCTTGGTGATTTTTCTGAAGAAGAGAGAATAGGATAACAGACTGAAGCTTCTGAGCAACCCATTGAAAAGGGATTGGTGGTTGAGGAGGAAGAGGATGAGCAACTAGTTGATTATGATTCAGAGCCTGAATACTATGAGGTGGATGAAAGGCCACTAACATATGTGATTCAAAAGGGAGAAAATGAGAATTATTTTATCGAGATAGAGAAGGCTGACTGGTTTGTGAAGGAGAAAGAGCCCGAAGAGGTGACTCCCCTGTTCTAAAATATGGAAGGGTTGAGCAGGAAGGAGGCGGATAAGAGAATAATTAGCTGGAAGTATCACCCTGGCCTCAAGTTGTACATGATTAAGAGGAGAGGGGGTGGGATTACATACTTACACAAGAGGAAGGCGTTCAAGATGTGACAACCCAAAAAATATTTTATATATTACGTCGAAAATTTTTTTTATTACGTTACAAACCACGATGATATTATGCTTACTAGGTATATATTTATGAATGTACGTATGCATGATTGCATGCATGCAAAAATACTAGAAAAATATCCATATGCAGGTATATATTAAGCTAATTACGTGTGCATGCATGTATATAGTAAAAGTTTATGTATGCATGCAAATACATAAGGATGGAACATGCATTTTTGTAATTACAATTCCACATGTATATACCTATATACATGCACATGTCATAGGCTTGTGATTAATTATATTACATATGTAAACTATAGATACATATGATTACAGGTTTACTACAAATCTACATATACATGCATGAATATACATCTATATATATGTATATACATACCTAAACTAAAATAAACATAACCAAATTGAGCACTAACTAAACACCTAAACCTAAAACCTAAAACTAATATCCCAAGCCACCCTCCCAAGCACCCATGGACGATCAAACACCCAAAACCATTCTCGGTTGAAACCACCCACCCGAACCTAATAAATCAAAACATCACTCTCGGCCACTTTATTTACCTTAAACCACCATTACTTGCCACCTTATGCTCCTAGTCATTAAGTTATCATTACTAGATGATTATCCTAAGAATACATTCATGCATCTCGGTCATTTACATGCATATATCCTAAGTTAACATCTTGACTAAGAAATCTCATAAATTTCATGTATTCATACCACCAAAACCACCACCATTCGAAACCATCAACCCAAACCCCCAACCCAAACCACTCTCGGTTTAGCACACCATCCAAAACCACTTTGGCACCATTAAACAACCATTCTAAATTCATGGAACATTACTACCCTTAAAATCCAAGTCTAAAGAAAATAGCCTCCCTCTCCCTCGGTTTTCTTTTCTTGCATTCCCATTGCTACAAAACCGCCACCACATCACCTTACATCCCATGCATTCACATTACTAGAGTCAAACCCTAGTACCTTAGATCACCACCTATCACCACCTTAACAATGAGGTGGCATTCTCTCGGTTTAAGGGCTTGAGAAACCGCCACCTCCCTAAGCTAAAAACTCTAGACTCTTGGTGAGTCATCACCCTAAAACCGACCCATGCATTGTTTAAAGCTCTCGGGTCCCTTGAGCATTCACACATAAAATTCTAATCCTCCTAAACAAACACCACCACCTTGCTCTCTCTCTCGGATCCATATACACACACACCACCTTCACTTGATCATCACCCCTCAACGACTATCTTCTGTTCCTCATCATCCCGCGGTTGTAACCAGCTTTATCCAAGCACCACCTTGTCTCCCTCACTCTCGGTTACAACACAAACAACAAACGAACATCAATAACAACAAATACCCAACCACCACAACACCAAACAAACACAAACACGCACCATCAGCATCTACCATCACCACCCACAATCTCTATAGCTTTGTTCTCGAATTCAAGAAGCTAAGATACCATTAAAATCATCATCACAAGGTATAAAATAATTATTGTTACATATATGTTACAAACATATATATATTGTTAGTTTTGGTATTTAAACACCAAAACTGATTCTGGAAATTATTATTTCATTAATCATAAGTAATGAGTTATAAAAACTCAGAAACTTATGATAAAAAGATATATTTGGAATTTACAAGGATTAAATCTTGTAATTATTTAAGAAAAATCGAATAAATATTAAACAACTGCAATTGTGGGAATAAACATCGAAAATTCTCACTTACCTACTGAAATATTAAACTGGAAGTTTTGATAAAGTAAATAATTTATATAAATTGTTTTATAAATAAAAAATATGAGAAAATGACAAAAATAGAAATAAAATCGGAAAAATTCTGATAAAATCACAAAATGATTCTTTTCACGTATAAAAGCCTCTGGAAATATTTCAGAATTTTATTCCTTATTATGATTAAGATACGAATTTTTATAGGTTCTGAAGTAGATAAATCATAATAAATCATTAGTGTAAATAATAAATTCTGATAAAATCATAGGTGCAATATTAAGTCAGAGACTATAGAATATATAATTTTCATAATTTTTGGATAAGTATAAGTGGTTTTACCAAATATTACAATTATTGGAAAATTTGCAGAAGCTGGTATGTTATGATTGGGACTTTGAGAAAATTATATGATGCTTAGTCTTATATAGGAAACTGTTTGTAAAATTTGGGAATTTATGAAAGACAAGAGCTATTTTTAATTAATTATGGGAATATTATAAAGTTTATAGAAAATAATCTGTTTGGGTTTGGATGCTATAAAAATTATGAGACGGTATTGACATTCAGGATAAAATTCTATGAATTTTTGATAATTTTTGGAAAGCAGTAAGTATTTTTGACAATTTATGTGGAATTTGGAATAATTATGAATAAATAAATTGTGAGAAATCTTTGTGATAATATTATTAGTGGAACTTCAGAAGGTACTTCTATCTGAGGTTCTGAAAATTTTAAAGAAAATATTGTCAGACACTGTGAACTATTTTGTTAGGTTCAAGTGGGAAGACACGGTGAGTTCATAGCCCCATTTTCAACCGTTTGGTATTCACTAAAGTTTTGGGGGAAAAAGTATACTGTTTGGGTTGATGTATTATTTTTGAAAATATTTTTGTTGCTTACTGTCATTTGCGATACAACCATTAGTTCGAATGAGGAACCGTCCGATAATGTTAGTAGCGCTACTTAGGAGAATATTTGTACCAACCGGATGAGGGTTGCTACTATTTTCCTGCATCTAACCGAATGGGGGTTAGGATGTAATATTATCTGATTTTGTGAATTATTTTGTGACAGTATGATTATGTTGTGAGCAGGTTTGGTTGTAATTGATACATCAACAAAATATTTTTCTGGCTATAAACCTATGTTCTCACCAATATTGTTGTTGACTGGTTTAAGTGTACTTTTTCAGAAATGAGTAACTCATTTGATTTCAGCTTTGAAGTTCATGATGGATGGGGTGACGTTGTGGGAAGGGTCTGCGTCACGTTAAACGTCAATATAGTTGACGGGAGCGTGTATGTTGACGCTCATTTTCATAGGTTTTAGACATGCTGTAATCTAGTGGTCAACTAATTACATCTAATTTTGTACTAATGTAAAAGATGTAATTCCTCAGTTAGTAATAAAAGCATGTCTATGTTATGTTTCTGAATATTATGATTGTGTTTATTTTACTATAAACAATGCACTCTGATAAAGGCTAGTCACATTCCACCCGTATCGTTCACGCTTCCGCCGGGATGTGACAGGTTGGTATTAGAGCCATTGGTTATAGAGAATTAGTTATTTTTAAGTAAATAACTAGACTATAACCATAAGCTCAAAATATACTTTATGATTTTATGTGAATTTATGTGAAACTCTGTGATTTCATGATTAAGATTCTAGCAAAATCTTAATAATTATTTGACTAACTCTTTTTGTGAAACACTGTTAAGGAAATTGGTGCTGTATGAATTCGGATAGTTATCACTATGAAACCGACCCTTCCGAAGGTCCATACTATAGCAGTCCTAAAGAAATAGCACCTGAACCAGAACCTCAGCAGGCTATGAATGTTTCCCCAACTGAAATGGAGAATAAAACAAAAGTTTATGTTAGACGTGCACCAATACACGTGGGGGGATATACAATTAAGACTCCTAGGAAAAAGATACTATGGGGACACAAACTTAAAGGTAAGCAATCTGAGGATCTAGAAAGACAACCTTCTGATTCTCCTAAGGATGAAGATAGGGATATTAAGAGACAGGAATTGGATCAGGTGAAGATAGCCCGACAAACTCTTAGGAAGCTTAAGAAATTACAGCTGGGAATCTGGAAAATTCAGAAAGACATTAAAAAGCTCAAGACACCCAAGAAAAGTATCTTTACCAGGATCTGGTAATGGCTTAACAGAAACTGAAAGTTTATAGTTTAACTTTTTAGAATAAAAGAAATAAGAGCTTAATTGTTATATGTACTTTTGTGATTAACACATTTATTTGATTTGTATTAAATAAATTTTTGTGTTAAGATATTTATTTACAACACTAACCTTGAAATTCACTATAGTGAATCATGCCGCCAAAAAGAAACACTCAGCCTGTCCGGAGAACAGCTCGAGTGGGACAACCCAGAACCAGACTTGGGGAAGAAACACCCGTGAACTTTGATACCACTGAGAATGATAGGATATCTCAGATAGTAGCCCAACAAATAGAAGCTACCTTACCTACCTTGATAACCCAACTCCAACAAAATTTAAATTTTGGAACCACCTCACATCCACCAATAGAACCTGAAAATATCAACACAAACAGGTGACAGGAAGAAGAAATTCTTAATGGAGTTTCAAAAGGGTGTTCCTACAAAACCTTTATGTCCTACAGACCTCGGGAATTTAATGGAAAAGGTGGAGCTGTACAATCTTTAAGATGGATAAACGACATGGAAGAACTTTTGGAAATCAGTAGCTGTGCTGAAAACTTCAAAACACTATTTGTTTCACATTCCCTTAAAGGAGAAGCACAATCCTGGTGGAAAATGGAGGTACACACCAGAGGTAGAAATGTTATGAATACACTGAGTTGGGAAGAATTTAGAAATCTAATGATAGAGAAATACTGCCCTTATAATGAAATAGAAAAACTAGAGGCTGAATTTTTAGCACTAGAAATGAAATCCAGGTTAGTACCGCATCTGATAACCCCGGAATCAAAAACAATAGGAAGGTATATTTGGGGATTAGTGCCACTAATAAGAGGACTAGTGAAATCTGCTATGTTGGACCAAAAGAACCAATGAGCCAGATCAGAAAAACCTCTATGTCCCACAAGACATCATAACAACTGCCGAAGGCTTCATCAGCAGTTTGACAAAGACTGAAGACTCAACAGCTGAAGATCAAAGATCAGAAGAACAACAGCTGAAGATCCTAAGTACTGAAGTCTAAAGTACTAAAGAATACAAGTACTGAAGACTTCAAGTACTGATGACTCAAGTGCTGAAGATCAACAGCTGAAGAACTGAAGATCAATAACTGATGCACAAAGTCTGAAGACAAAGACTGAAGACATCAGCTGATGACAGCTACTAAAGTCATCAGCTGATGAAACATCTGAAGATCAAAATCTGAAGACCAAGTGCTAAAGCTTCGGAGTTTGTCACAACAACTGAAGAAGTTGTCTTCAGTTGTTGTGATGGTTTTTCCTTTTCAGTAGTTTGTACAACAGCTGAAGAGTTTGTTCTTCAGCTGTTATAGTTCAGTAGTTTATAAAACGACTGAAGAGTTTGTTCTTCAGTCGTTGTAGTTATCAGTAGTTTCTTTTCAGTTCTTGTAATAGTTTGACACTTAGCATTTTGTAAGAAAATGTCAGCTGTTATGACATCATCAGTAGTTTAGTTCGTTATCAGTAGTTTGTTAATAACAGTTTGATGTCACTATCAAGTGACATCAGCTGACGTCATTCTGCCTATAAAAGGTAGATGACCTAATTGTAATCCTCGCCGAAACGTGTGATTCAATAGAAAACACCTTTTTGCAGAATTTTTCTCTCTCTCTATAATTTTACTGTTACATGCAAAATCCTTTGTGTTCTTGCTTATTTGTTTAATTCTCATGCTAAATCCGCTGCGAATACAACCAAATTGATCAAAATAGAGGCTGAGATCCTTTCAAATGGTATCAGAGCAGGTTAATCATTGATCGATTTCACTATTGATCATTGAAACTGCTCTTTTGATCTCTACGTTTGATTGAATTAGCAATTTGCAAGAATTAGTTATAGAGATTGAGACTCTACTGTTTCTGGCCGTTAAACTTGAGGTTCTCGTGGTTTTGAGCTACATTTGTTTTGTTTAACTTGATTTTGACTGAAATCTTAGATGGCGACACCAACAAACTATCCTCACAATACTGGTTCCTCTACCAAGCCTCCGATGCTTGTGAGGAACGAGTATAACATATGGCAACGTCGTATGCTCCATCACTTGTCTGTCAACAGTTCTGGTTGTTGGAAGTCTGTGGTGCATGGACCACACATGCCTATGGTGAGCGTTCCTGAATCAAATGAGAAGGTTCCGAAGAAACCTGAACAATATTCGGACGAAGATCTTAAGCTGTTCGAAATTGATGCTAAAGCCCATGGAATTCTGGCCATGGCAATTCCAAATGAAATTTATTCAGGGCTTTTGCATCATGAAACTGCTCATGATCTCTGGGTTGCTCTGAAGGAACAATTCGGAGGAACCAATGAGGTCTTAGCAAACACTAGGGAAATCCTCGCCCAACAATATGAGACATTCTCTCATAGGAAGGGTGAGACTCTGACTCAATAGTATGAGCGGTTCTCATGTTTGATCTCTGAGTTGAAGATGGTCAAACAAGAGTACTCTAATAGCCAGATGAACAACAGATTCCTCAGATCACTACCTGAGAGATGGGACACTTATACCATTGTCCTACACTCCAGAGCAAATCTGGATACTCTATCTCTCACCCAACTTCATGGGAAACTGCTCACATTTGAGAGAGAGATAGAGCAAAAGAGGAAGTTGTCCATCTCTGGCAAGCTCACTGAAGACTTTGTCACTGGCAATGCTACCTTGATAGGTCAGGAGTCGGAATATGCTGCATCAGAGAGTGCCTATGATGAGCATGTTGATTTCTCTACCAATTCTGAACATGCTTTTGTTGGTGTTGAATGTAGTTCAGGAGGTAGCAGTGATAACCTGTGCTTTCTGATGGAGGACTTGAAGGGCATTCCAGATGATGATCTGGAAGAGATGGATATTTTGAGTCAAATGGCAATGATAAATATCAGATCTCAAAAGTTCTACAAGAGAGCTGGCAGGAAATTTCCTGGTCTCTCTGGCAAAACCAAAGTTGGTTTTGACAAGAGCAAATTGAGGTGTCACAAGTGTCATAGGCTTGGACACTTTGCTAGAGAGTGTAGATCATCTGGATCTAACTCCTCTGCACCCTTTGTGACTTTTCCAAGCAATAGCTCACAGCACAGAGGGCAACATTCCACCAGTTCCAGTCATCCATCACCAGCACAGGCATCACCTGCTTACTTTGTGCCTCAGGGTCATATGCCATACCCATACCCTTGCTACTATGTGCCTCAGCCCAGTCAAGCTCAAGGACCTTCTGCTCAGCCACCACATGCTCTCCCTGAGCCTCAACCTTCTCATTGTCATCATCAACCCCAACCTCAACAACACAACTTCTTCACCCCAGGAGTTGTTGACTGGAGTAGTTTGCCAGATGACTTATCTAGTTAGGAACAACTATTCCAAGGTGCTGGTCAACATGGTGGTGATCATCCATTTGGGAATCTTGCTCTAATGGCCTTTGAGTCTGCTGATGGGTCATCATCCAATGCTTCATCACAGGTATCTTCTGAGGCTAAGGCCAAGCTTTGTTCTGATTCATGCATAGCAGCATTTGCTTTTATTAGAAAGGCAAATGTGGCTTTAATTGATAAAAACTTTGAGCTAGAGCAAACCATTTCCAAAAGAAAAGCTGAATTTGAGGCTGTGATTAACGATAAAAATGATGAGATTTATAAGCTTAAATGCCAAATCAAAGAGGATGAGGCTAGGGAAGAGGCACTTCTAGAGAAGTACAGAGACCTCAAAGAAAACACTTGCAGCTACCTAGGTAGAGTGTGATCGATGGGTACAATCCTGCAAGGGTTTTGAAATGCTTTTGAGTAAGCAATCAGCTTCTAATGTGAAGTTTGGAATTGGTTATAATCACACTGCTCCTCCAACAGATTATACTTCTAGAGCAGAAGTTGAATCTGATGGAGAGAGCAATAACAAATCCTTCTCATCATGTGACGTACTATCTGATACAGCATCATCAGAAGTAGAAGTCATCATTCCTTTCTCACAGAACCAATCAGTTGATGCTAAAACAACTGATGGTTCAAATGCTGAATGTCACATGATCAAAAAGTTGATCAACTCAGGTGTTGTCTCTAGAAGTACTGAAAGTACTGGAGAGCAAGTGATAACACCTGAAGTTCAAACCCCAACTACTATCAGTACTGAAGAGAAGAAAACTGTCAGTAGAAAGGGTTTGAAGACTACTAGAGAGGATGTCAGGAAAGCAAGTACTGCAAAGAAGAAAACCGCAAGTACTGACAGCAAACAGCTGAAGAACAAGTCTTTAGCAGTTTCATCTTCTTTAGTAGATGATCAACATAAGATGAAGAATAAGCCATGTTAAATATGTGGCTTGTTCAATCATCTTACTGATGATTGTTGGTACAAATAGGGATCCAAACTCAAACAAAAAGAGAAAATTAAAGAGAAAATGAATGAAATGAAAAATGAGTTTGAGTCTAAGTTTGTATCAGCAACATCAAAATCTAAAACCCCAAAGTCAAAGAAGAAATCCAAAAAGAAGGATGGGGTTAATCAGGCAACAGCTGAGGTTGCTCAAAAGAAGATAGTGCAACACAGGAATCCATCATCAGCAAGCTCTAATATGTCTGAAGAGCTGAAAGCTTTATCACAAAGTCGGACACAACTTGTGATGATGGTTCAACATCTAATGGGAAGAGTCAACCAATTAGATGCTCCTGTGTTGAAACCACAGAAAAGGAAATCCAAGCCAAAGGGTTCCTCTTCTACACCATCTCTTTCACCTCAGGTTGTCAGACATAACACACCTGTTAGTGTTGCACCTGTTATTGAGAACAGACCCAAAACCAAAAAGGTTTGGGTCTCTAAAACTAACTAACTTGTTGTTATGATTGCAGGGTTCTTCAACATGCCAAAGAAGCATCTGGTATGTAGACAGTGGAGGATCCATGCATATGACAGGAACCAGTTCCCTTCTTAATAACTACTCTTAAGGAAAGAAGGGATTTGTTTCTTTTGGCAATGATGCAAAGGGTTACATCATCGGAAAAGGCTTTGTTTCCAATGGGGAAATAAGGTTTGATGATGTTAACCATGTGGAGAATCTCAAGTACAATCTCTTGAGTGTCAGTCAAATGTGTGATAAAGGCCATGTTGCCCTTTTCACAAGCCAGAACTGTCGGATTCTGTCATCCAAAGTTCTAAATTTGATTGACAAGGTGTTGGATGAATGTACTCTCCTAAAGGCCAACAGGACAGGAAGAGTATATGCCTTAGATCTTTCCAAAAATATAGATCTAAAAGGCCATCCTTGCCTATTCTCCAAGGCCTCTCCTCAAGAGTCTACTCTATGGCATAGAAGGCTAGGGCATGTTAATTTCAAGAACATGAATCAGCTGATAAACCATGGTTTAGTAAGAGGATTGCCTTTGAAGAGTTCAAGTGTGAAGACAACTGCACTGCTTGCTTAAATGGAAAACAACATAGAGTTTCATTCCCTCCAATAGAAGACCAAAGTCCACTGCTTGCTTACAACTCTTGCACATGGATCTTTTTGGTCCTGTCAGGGTGATGAGCATGGCAAAGAAGAAATACTGTCTGGTAATTGTGGATGATTACTCCAGATATGTATGGACTTTCTTCTTGCACACCAAGGATGAAGCTGCCAAGGCTATTATGAACTTTGTGTTATTTGTGGAGAAGCAGTATTCCCTGCAGGTCAAGTGTGTGAGGAGTGACAATGGAACAGAGTTTAGAAACCACACACTTGATGACTTCTACATGTCTAAGGGAATTAAAAGGCAGTTCAGTATTCCCAGAACTCCTGAACAAAATGGAGTGGTTGAAAGAAAGAACAGGACTCTCATTGAAGCTGCAAGGTCAATGCTGGCTGACTCAGGATTGCCACTGACCTTTTGGGCTAAAGCTGTCAACACAGCTTGCTATGTGCAGAATAGAGCATTAGTGAATCAGAGGTTGATGAAGACTCCTTATGAAGTACTTCATCATTTGGCCCCTCTGATTTCCTTCTTTAGAGCCTTTGGGTGTCCATGTTTCATTCTCAACACAAGAGATCCACTCCAGAAGTTTGCATCAAAGGTGGATGCAGGGTATTTTGTTGGTTATTCATCAACTTGCAAGGCATACAGAGTTTTCAACTGTAGGACAAAGGTGGTTGAAGAGACTCTGCATGTGAAGTTCAATGAATCTCCAAAGGACAAGATTCCACAAAACCCTGTGGAGTTATTTGATCTGGACATACTGCAATATGTTCCTTATCAACCTCCAGCTGTTGTTCCTGTCAATAGTTCTCCTCCTGGTGGTACTGGTGATGAAGATGCCAGTACTCACCTTTTCAGGCTTAGTGACTACCTGCCTGAGTCAACTAAACCTGATGCTCCTGTGGCTTCAGCAACTCCATCCACAACAAATGCTGATGAGATTTCTGCATGCTCTACTTCATTTGAGCTGCCATCTCCTACATGGTTTCAAGAATCTTCATCACCACCTGTTACTGCTAAAGGTCCTACAAACACTTGCACTGATATTATAGTCTATTAAGAGCTGAAGAATCACCCAACGTCTCAGATCATGGGTGATATCAATGCTGGAGTTTCAACCAGGAGTCAATTGTCCAATTTCTGCTTCTATGCTCTCTTCATCAATCAGCAAGAGCCAAAGAACTACCATGTTGCACTCAGAGACAATGGATGGGTTGAAGCAATGCATCTTGAGCTTCTTCAGTTCAAGAAACAGCAAGTGTGGGAGCTTGTTCCTTTACCCCAAGGGAAGTGTGCAATAGGCACTAAATGGGTATTCAGGAACAAAACAGATGAAAAAGGCCAAATAGTTAAGAACAAGGCCATGCTGGTTGTCCAGGGGTTTGCACAAGAGGAAGGCGTCGATTATGATGAAACCTTTGCCCCTGTAGCCAGACTGGAGGCAATTAGATTGTTCTTAGCTTATGCTGCCTTTCATAGTCTTAAGGTTTATCAAATGGATGTCAAAAGTGCCTTCTTATATGGTAAAATAAAGGAGGAAGTTTATGTGTGTCAACCACCAGGCTTTGAGGACAATAAACATCCTGATTGGGTGTATAAGCTTGATAAGGCTCTTTATGGGCTGAAACAAGCTCCTAGAGCCTGGTATGAGACACTATCAACTTTTCTTCTGAAGAATAAGTTCACTAGAGGCACCATTGATAAAACCTTATTCATAAAGACTGTAGGATAGCATAAGCTCCTTGTTCAAATATATGTTGATGACATCATCTTTGCATCCTCTAATCCACAATTGTGTGATGAATTCACAAAGCTCATGAAGCAAAAGTTTGAAATGAGTGCTATGGGAGAATTACAGTTCTTTCTAGGGTTGCAAATCAAACAAAGGGCTGATGGTATCTTTATTCATCAATCCAAATACACCAAAGAGTTGTTGAATAAGTTTGTTTTACAAAACTGTAAGTCCTGTTCTACTCCCATGAGCAGCATCACACAACTGGATGTAGATCAGAAAGGTAAAGCGGTTGATGAAACCCTTTACAGATGTATGATTGGGTCCTTAATGTACCTTAAAGCTTCTAGACCAGACATCATGTTTGCAACATGTGCCTGTGCTAGATTTCAGGCTGCACCTAAAGAATCCCATTTGATTGTAGTCAAAAGGATCTTTAGATATCTGCAGGGTACCCAATCACTAGGCCTTTGGTATTCAACTGGGCATTCTTGCAAATTAGTTGCTTTCTCTGATAGTGACTATGCAGGATGCAAAGTCACCAGAAAATCCACTTTTGGTGGTTGCCAATTCCTAGGCAATTGTTTAGTTTCTTGGCAGAGTAAGAAACAAACATCAACTGCTACATCCACTACTGAAGCTGAGTACATTGCTGCTGCAAGTTGTACTTCTCAGGTACTCTGCCTTTAGAACCAACTTTTGGATTATGGCATTACAGAGACTAAGACTCCATTATTAATGGATAGTGCTTCAGCTCTTTGCATTGTTAAAAATCCTGTCCAGCACTCTAGGACCAAACATATAGAGATCAGACATCATTTTATTAGGGATTGCTATGAAAAGGGTTTGGTTGATCCTAAGTTTGTGCCTAGTGCCGATGAGCTTGCAGACATCTTTACTAAGCCTTTAGATAGTGCCACATTTCAAAATTTGGTACTAAGGCTTGGTATGCTGCAGCTAGAATAATTTGACTAATAATGATATTCTCAGTTCACAAGTACTGATGAGCATTAGTATGCAAAGGTCAAATATAAGTACTGATGAGTAATTTAGTCTTCAGCATTTTCACAACTACTGAAGACTAACATGCTTCAAAGTACTAAAGTACACTATTTGTTGAAAACAACTGATGTAGTTACAACTACTGATGTGGTTATAACTACTGATGAACAATTTTCGAACAAATAAGTACTGAAGAACAAATTTTGTTCACAAGTACTGATGTGTAATCTTACACAAGTACTGAAAGACAAAATTTGTTCACCAGCTCTGAAGAATAATTTATCAGCACTTATGAACATCTGATCACAAGAGTTGAGGAATAAAATATTGACAAGAGCTGAAGGGCCAATGAAACATCTGAAAGTCAGTCAAAGAGCTGATGAGTAAATGTGGAGGTCAGAATGAAACAACTGAATTGAAGGAAACAACTGAGGAGTAACTTTACTCTTCAGCTGATGCCTACATCTGCTGTTTCATACCCAAACAACTAAAGGACAAAACCATGTCTTCAGTAGTTTCACAACTACTGATGATTAACACCAAGTCCTCGGTTGTTTACAACAAGCAAAACCATGTCTTCAGTAGTTCATAACTACTGATGTCAGTAGTTTACAACTACTGAAGGCTAACACCAAGTCTTCAGTTGTTACAACGTTTGAAGATGAAAACCATGTCTTCAGTAGTTTATAACTACTGATGACTAACAACAAGTCTTCAGCCGTTTACAACATCTGAAGGACAAAACCAAGGTCTCAGTAGTTTCAACTACTAAAGACTAACACCAAGTCCTCAGATGTTACAATTACTGAAGGTTAAAACCATGTCATCAGTTGTTTCAACAGCTGATGACTAACACCAAAACCTTCAGTAGTTTTCTTTCAGCCTTTGCCATACCCTATAAATACCCAACCTTCAGAGCTTTCCATTCTCACTTGACCTAAATTTCAAAAACCTCTGAAACTTCCCATACATCATTAATGGCGACCATGCAACTCAAGTCTCGACACAACTGTGTCGCATATCTAACCAAATCGCCTTTCTGGACCAAGTTTCACAATGCCATAGATTTGATGGTCGACTCACCCTACCAAACGGCCTTCCTACTAAATCCCATCATCTACGCCGATTCATTATCACAGTTCTGGACGAATATCACCATCCAAACTGGAGAGAACGACGACGAGGTCTCTCTCCGGTCGTCCGTGAACAACCACCCGGTGGTCATTACTCCAGCTATAATCCGACAAACCCTAAAGCTGGATGATGCCACCTACCCAACCGACTACCCCAAAGGCACCCTTGACCTTTCTTTTGCTCACTATGATTATCAGGGTGACCTATCAGCCTCAACCCTGCTGAAGAAACATTTCCATGATGCAGAACGACTCATATTCCACATGGTAAATGTTTGCCTAGCACCAAAGACATCCTCATGGGACCAGATGTCCTCAAGGTGGCAGCAGGTATTGTATTCTATCCTTGATAAACAACCTTTAAACTTAACTGAAATAATTTTTCTTGAACTCAAGGACATGGCCACAAAACCATTTGCCAACCGTTGGATTTTATATCCACGGTTCATTATGGCCATGATAAAGAGCCAGCTTAATGTTGAGGGACTTGTTGGCACTGGGGTCCCTGCCATGGCTGTTTTAGCTGAGGTATACTCCAGGCACAACACCGACTAAACCCTTAAAAAGGCTGCCAAGCTGCGAAAACCCAAGCAGCTGGAACCCACAGCCTCCACCTCACAATCCAAAGTCCCCACCAAACCCAAACCCAAAAGAAAACCCAAAAAGGCTACTCAGGGAGATGAGTCCCCTGAGGATGCCCCTGCAACACAAATGCAGGAAGTGACTGCTAGCCAGATTCTCCCAGCAGTCACCACGACTCCACCTACCACAATCGCACAGGTTTCTTCTTTACAGGAGCCTGATGCAACCATTTCAGGGGCTGCCACACATCTGGAACCTTTCTCAATTGAGGAGGTTGCCATTGAAATGCACACTCCTCTCCATGTGCACACTGCTTCAAGCCCATCCCCCACTGCAACCGCCCCTCAAAGTCCTACTCTTATAATTGCGAAAGTGTTGACCCATCTAAACACTCCACCCTCTCCCCAGGCACCAATTACGACTGGGATATCTCCAACCATGGAGAGGGTGGAACCAAGTGTTGATGGGAACCCACAACACAGAGAATCACATGTGATATCTCCAAGTGTGGCCACGGAGATAAGACAATCAGATGAGGCTGCCACTTCCCCTGCATCAACATCTGAGCAGGAAGAAGCTGGTACAATCACTAAGACCTCACAAGAGGCAACTACCGATGATGGATCCAATCCGGAGGCTGGAAGTCCCCAGAACCAAGACAAAGGGGCACATGCAACTACTGAGCCACACTCAGTGCATGTACATCCTGACATAGTCAGGAGGTCAGGTGATTCAGTGCAAACTGATGATGACCTGAGCTTCTTCTTTGATGTACTTGCTCAAAACACCATTCTTGAGGAGGAGGTGAGTAGACTCAAAGAGCTACTTGCCAAATTCTCCCAAGAATCAAGTCCATCTGCCACCATTAACCCACAGATGGCACCTTCACCTGAAGGTCTCACATACACTCAGCCACTCCCATAAACTCAGCCACCTGCCTCTGCTTCTGGCACTAGTTCTCAGGAACAGAACCCTCCTGAGCAATTAGTTGCTATCTTCCAAAAATCCCTGCCTCTCATCACACCAATAATCACAGACATTGTGATGAAAACCCTTGATGAGAGGCTTCCCTCACAAATACAACCCTTGGTGGAGGTTGCTGTGGCTAAAACGCTTGCTGATAGTCAAACCCTAACCAATGCACCCAAAAAGGGGGAGACATCAGTGCAAGCTAAGAGGAAGAGGGTAGAGGAGGAGAAAGAAGTAGGGAGAGAGGAGGAAAACGAGAGGGAGAGGATTGAGGAGACTAAGAAGGTGAAGGGGAAGGAGAAGGTGAGGGAGGAGAGAGCTGAAAAGATAGAAGTGGCTGAAATCCAAAAAGATTTCACTGTCACTTACATAAAGAAGAAAGGAGAAAAGGAGGGAGAGAAGGTGGTGAAAGATACTGATCTAGCAGTCCTGGTCAAGGAGGCTGATGCTGAGCATAGCCGATCAATGGACTCTATCATTGATCAGCTGTTCAGGCAAGGCTTTGACTTGGACACTGCCATGCTAGATCAGGAAATTAGGAAGATGGAGATAAAGGAGATAGAATACCGATGGACCAGTTATAGCATCGAGGAGAGAAAGAGACTCGATGCTATGACTAGGTTTATTTTGAAGTACCTGGGAAGACCAGTCCTAGATGTGAGAGCTTGGACCAGGGACAGAATCTTGGCTATAACCACCAAGATCTGTTCGGCTGGTGAATTTACCAAGGGACTGGTCGCAGAAGCCCTGTGAGAAGCTGGTGCGGGGAACAGGACTTTGCTAGTCAAACAGACTAAACCTTCCCTCATCTCTAGATTGCTAGCAAAGCCTGCCCAAATTCCCACACCAACAACCCAAACACAATCCACAAAACCAACCCCATCACAATCAAAACCCATTGCCGATGATACACCCTTGCAAAGAAGAGAAGGGTGTTGAGGCTGCAAGAAGAAGAAGAAGAGGAGGATGAGGAAGATAGGCTGCCTCTCTCTGCAGTCATATCTTTACCCAAAGCCAAACCTATACCCATTACTCCTGCCTCACAGATGGAAGCTGTGAAGGTTAAACTGGAAGAAGAACAGCAGCATAGGCTACATGATGATGAGCTACTGAAAAGAGTTGATAAAGCCTATGCTGCTTCCTCATCAATCATGAACATGAAGAAACAAGCTCTGAGATTATTCACTTTAAGGCATACATTCCAATTTCAAAAGGACAAAGTGAGTATTTGGCCTGATCCCAGGGTGTCTCACAGAATTATGAAGAAAGATATACCAAAGAGATACAATGGCCTAGTGAAAAGGATCGTAGGTGAAGAGATCTCCTTGGCCATTGCAATATCACCCTGGGAAATCATAGAAGATTTCAAGAAAACCTATCAGGCTAACCTCCCACCACAAAAGATATTGGACAACAAAGTTGTTAAAAAGGGGTTAGTCTACAAGAGGTTTGAGAAACTTCAAAGGAATGAGCTCCAGTTGTTCTTAGAGGGTAATCACCCAGATGAATTCGCCTATAGGGCCATAACAACTGTGGAGCTCAAAATGGTAAACAGGCCAAATACATCTCAGAGCTTTATGGGCCTGATGGATTCTTTGAAGGTGAGGCAGAAGTACTTACCATGGAGGAACAAGTGATGTTTTTAGAGGCCTACACCTGAGAATCCTACAGGCTCATAGTTGGGAAGTAGGTCTTATGGATGGGACAACAACTCTGTGTCCAGTTCCCCAAAACAGAGTTCCCATCCATACTATGCCAAACAAATTCTTAAGACCTCTTCCCAGGCCAGTGCTTAATTGGGTCATCTTCTAATCTGATCAAGAAGGAAAAAGACCAATCTTCCTGCCATCAATAAGTGGGACAATAAATTGCTTAGAGGTTTTGGCTGCATTGGTTCAGGGGGAGATTGTTGGACCAAAAGAACCAATGAGCCAGATCAGAAAAACCTCTAAGTCCCACAAGACATCACAACAACTGCTGAAGGCTTCATCAGCAGTTTGATAAAGACTGAAGACTCAACAGCTGAAGATCAAAGATCAGAAGAACAACAACTGAAGATCCCAAGTACTGAAGACAAGTACTGAAGTCTGAAGTACTGAATAATACAAGTACTAAAGACTTCAAGTACTGATGACTCAAATGCTGAAGATCAACAGCTGAAGAACTGAAGAACTGAAGATCAACAACTGATGCACAAAGTCTGAAGACAAAGACTGAAGACATCAGCTGATGACAACTACTGAAGTCATCAGCTGATGACAACTACTGAAGTCATCAGCTGATGAAACATCTGAAGATCAAAATCTGAAGACCAAGTGCTGAAGCTTCAGAGTTTGTCACAACAGCTGAAGAAGTTGTCTTCAGTTGTTGTGATGGTTTTTCTTTTTCAGTAGTTTATACAACAGCTGAAGAGTTAGTTCTTCAGCTGTTATAGTTCAGTAGTTTATAAAACAACTGAAGATTTTGTTCTTCAGTCGTTGTAGTTTTCAGTAGTTTCTTTTCAGTTCCTGTAATAGTTTGACACTTAGCATTTTGCAAGAAGATGTCAGCTGTTGTGACATCTTCAGTAGTTTAGTTCGTTATCAGTAGTTTGTTAATAACGGTTTGATGTCACTATCAAGTGACATCAGCTGACGTCATTCTGCCTATAAAAGGTAGATGACCTAATTGTAATCCTCGCCGAAACGTGTGATTCAATAGAAAACACCTTTTTGCAGAATTGTTCTCTCTCTCTATAATTTTACTATTACATGCAAAATCCTTTGTGTTCTTGCTTATTTGTTTAATTCTCGTGCTAAATCTGCTTCGAATACAACCTAATTGATCAAACTAGAGGCTGAGATCCTTTCATGCTAGAATCAAAACCTTCCAGGAAGCAGTAATCTTATTAGGAAGTCTGACAGATGAAATTATCAGGAATGGCTCATTAGGTCATCAACAGGTAGGAGAGAAAAGGAAATGGACTGAAAACCTCCCTGGAAGAAGATTTGGAGAAAGCTCCTAGAAAAGAGTAACCCGACCTCCACCAAGAAACTTTTTGGGAACAACTCAGGGGATGAAAGTAGAAAAAGCACCACAGTGTAATATCTGTCAAAGATATCATATAGGAAACTGTATGATAGTGGTTTGCTATAATTGCAAAAAGAAGGGGCACATTTCCTGAGACTGTAAAAACCCTACCAGCACAAAAACAGTCTGTTTTCAGTGTGGAAGTGAAAATCATTTCCGTAATGAATGTCCACAACGAAAGGGTAAGGCTCCAGCTAACCAAAACAACCCCCGTGGAAGAGCTTTTGTGATACAAGCTGACGAAGCTCGTCATAAACCAGAAGTAGTCACGGGTACTTTCCTTATCAATAACCAATATGCTAAAGTATTATTTGATACAAGAGCAACTCGTAGTTTTGTTTCACATACTTTTAGACCATCACTTAGTCTAACATCTGAGAAATTACGTGACACCTATGTGATAGAATTAGCTGACGGTATAATAATTGAAGCTGATGAAATCATTTCTAATTGCATCCTGAATTTAGATGAATACTGTTTTGATATAAATCTGATACCTATTAAGTTAGGAGGATTTGATATCGTAGTAGAAATGGATTGGTTGAGTACAAATCATGCTAAAATCATTTGTGATAAGAAAATGATTAAGATTCCTTTGGTTAAGGAAGACAAAACCCTCTGCATATATGGCGATAGACCAAATAATCTTGTGAAACTGATTTCTTGAAAGAAAGCACAAAAATGCCTCAACAAGAATTGTTTAGCATTCTTGGCTCATATAGTTGATACCAAACTTGATAAGGAAAATTTGAAAAGTGTTCCCGTTATAAATGAATATGTTGATATTTTTCCTGATGAACTACCTGGATTACCAACTCCTCGTCAGATAGAATTTAAAATAGAATTGATACCAGGAACAACCCCTATTGCTAAAGCACCCTACCGTTTAGCACCAACTGAGATGAAAGAACTCATGACTCAGTTACAGGAATTATTAGATAAAGGATTCATACGTCCTAGTGTATCACCTTGGGGAGCACCAGTTCTATTTGTTAAAAAGAAGGATGGAACCTTTAGAATGTGTATTGACTATAGGGAACTTAATAAGGTTACCATAAAGAATAGGTATCCACTCCCTAGAATTGATGATCTGTTTGACCAACTACAGGGATCTAGTTATTTCTCAAAAATAGATCTAAGATCTGGATATCATCAATTAAGAGTACAGGAAGACGACATTTCTAAGACTGCATTCAAAACTAGATATGGCCATTATGAATTCCTTGTGATGCCGTTTGGGCTAACCAATGCTCCAGCGGTATTTATGGATCTAATGAATAGAGTGTGTAAACCTTACCTAGATGAATTTGGTATAGTCTTCATTGATGACATTCTGATCTATTCTAAGAATAAGGATTGCATATGCATCCAGACAACTTAGAGGTAGTAAAAAGAATTATACAACCCATGACTTAGAATTAAGATCTGTAATATTTGCACTAAAGATTTGGAGACAGTTATAGTAGATAGACTAACTAAGTCAGCTCATTTCTTACATATCCGAGAAGATTACAAGATTAAGAGATTAGCAAGAATCTACATTAAAGAAATTGTGTCCAGACATGGAATACCTGTATCCATTATATCAGATAGAGATAGTAGATTTACTTCTAGGTTCTGGCAAACTTTGCAAAAAGCCTTAGGAACCCAAGTAAACTTAAGTACAGCATATCATCCACAAACTGATGGACAAAGTGAAAGAACAATACAAACTTTAGAAGATATGCTAAGGGCTTGTGCCATAGATTTTGGTGGAAATTGGGATAGTCATTTACCATTAATAGAATTTTCATACAATAATAGTTATCATTATAGTATTGGGTTAGCACCATTTGAAGCTTAATATGGAAGAAAATGTAGGTCACCTTTATGTTGGAATGAAATAGGAGATAGACAACTCACAGGTCCTGAACTAATCCAAGAGACCACAGATAAGATCATTGAGATTAAAAACAGGTTGAAAGCAGGTCGTGATCGACAAAAGAGTTATGCAGACAGACGAAGAAAGCCACTGGAATTTCAAATTGGGGACAGAGTTTATTTAAAAGTATCACCCTCTAAAGGTATCTTTCGATTTGGAAAATCCAGTAAGCTGAACCCTAGGTACATTGGTCCATTTAAGATTATTAATAGAATTGGTCCTGTAGCATATAAGTTGGAACTACCACAAGAATTAAGTGAAGTACACAACACATTTCATGTGTCCAACCTCAAGAAATGCTTAACCAATGAAACCCTAGAAGTACCAATTCAAGAAATCAAAGTAGATAAGAAACTTCAATTTGTGGAAGAACCAGTAGCCATTATGGGAAAAGAAGTAAAGCAGTTAAGAAGAAATAGAATTCCCATAGTGAAAATTAAATGGAATGCAAAAAGAGGACCAGAATACACCTGGGAAAGGGAAGATGAAATCAAGAAAAAGTATCCTCACCTATTCAGAGGTAATAATTACTTAAGTTTTCTACTGAATTTCGGGACAAAATTCTTTTAACGGGGGGAGAATGTGACAACCCTAAAAATATTTTATATATTACGTCAAAAATTTTTCTTTATTACGTTACAAACCACGATGATATTATGCTTAGTAGGTATATATTTACGAATGTACGTATGCATGATTGCATGCATGCAAAAATACTAGAAAAATATCCATATGCAGGTATATATTAAGCTAATTACGTGTGCATGCATGTATATAGTAAATGTTTACGTATGCATGCAAATACATAACGATGGAACATGCATTTTTGTAATTACAATTCAACATGTATATACCTATATACATGCACATGTCATAGGCTTGTGATTAATTATATTACATATGTAAACTATAGATACATATGATTACAGGTTTACTAAAAATCTACATATACATGCATGAATATACATCTATATATATATATATATGTATATACATACCTAAACTAAAATAAACATAACCAAATTGAACACTAATTAAACACCTAAACCTAAAACCTAAAACTAATATCCCAAGCCACCCTCCCAAGCACCCATGGATGATCAAACACCCAAAACCATTCTCGGTTGAAACCACCCAAACCTAATAAATCAAATCATCACTCTCGGCCACTTTATTTACCTTAAACCACCATTACTTGCCACCTTATGCTCCTAGTTATTAAGTTATCATTACTAGATGATTATCCTAAGAATACATTCATGCATCTCGATCACTGACATGCATATATCCTAAGTTAACATCTTGACTAAGAAATCTCATAAATTTCATGTATTCATACCTCCAAAACCACCACCATTCAAAACCATCAACCCAAACCCCCAACCCAAACCACTCCCGGTTTATTACACCATCCAAAACCACCTTGGCACCATTAAACCACTATTCTAAATTCATGGAACATTACTACCCTTAAAATCCAAGTCTAAAGAAAATAGCCTCCCTCTCCGTCGGTTTTCTTTTCTTGCATTCCCATTGCTGCAAAACCGCCACCATATCACCTTACATCCCGTGCATTCACATTACTAGAGTCAAACCCTAGTACCTTAGATCACCACCTATCACCACCTTAACAATGAGGTGGCATTCTCTCGGTTTAAGGGCTTGAGAAACCGCCACCTCCCTAAGCTAAAACTATAGACTCTTGGTGAGTCATCACCCTAAAACCGACCCATGCATTGTTTAAAGCTCTCGGGTCCCTTGAGCATTCATACATAAAATGCTAATCCACCTAAACAAACACCACCACCTTGCTCTCTCTCTCGGATCCATATACACACACACCACCTTCACTTGATCATCACCCCTCAACGACTATCTTCTGTTCCTCATCATCCTATGGTTGTAACTAGCTTTAACCAAGCACCACCTTGTCTCCCTCACTCTCGGTTACAACATAAACAACAAACCAACATCAACAACAACAAATACCCGACCACCACAACACCAAACAAACACAAACACACACCATCAGCATCTACCATCACCATCCACGATCTCTACAGCTTTGTTCTCGAATTCAAGAAGCTAAGATACCATTAAAATCATCATCACAAGGTATAAAATAATTATTGTTACATATATGTTACAAAACATATATATATATATATTGTTAGTTTTGGTATTTAAACACCAAAACCGATTTTGGAAATTATTATTTCATTAATCATAAGTAATGAGTTATAAAAACTCAGAAACTTATGATAAAAAGATATATTCGGAATTTACAAGGATTAAGTCTTGTAATTATTTAAGAAAAATCGAATAAATATTAAACAACTACAATTGTGGGAATAAACATCGAAAATTCTCACTTACCTACTGAAATATTAAACTGAAAGTTTTGACAAAGTTTTGATAAAGTAAATAATTTATATAAATTATTTTATAAATGAAAAATAGGAGAAAATGATAAAAATAGAAATAAAATTGGAAAAATTTTGATAAAATCACAAAATGATTCTCTTGATGTATAAAAGCCTCTGGAATTAGTTCAGAATTTTATTCCTTATTATGATTAAGATACGAATTTTATAATTTCTGCAGTAGATAAATTATAATAAATACTTAATGTAAATAATAAATTCTAATAAAATCATAGGTGCAATGTTAAATCAGAGACTACAGAATATATAATTTTCATAATTTTTGGATCCGTATAAGTATTTTTACCAAATATTACAATTATTGTAAAATTTGCAGAAGCTAGTATGTTATGATTGGGACTTTGTAAAAATTATATGATGCTTAGTCTTATATAGGAAACTGTTTGTAAAATTTTGGAGTTTATGAACGAGAGAAGCTATTTTTAACTAATTATGGGAATATTATAAAGTTTATAGAAAATAATCTGTTTGGGTTTGGATGCTATAAAAATTATGAGATGGTATTGAAATTTAGGATAAAATTCTATGAATTTTTGATAATTTTTGGAAAGCAGTAAGTATTTTTGACAATTTATGTGGAATTTGGAATAATTATGAATAAATAAATTGTGAGAAATCTTTGTGATAACATTATTAGTAGAACTTCAGAAGGTACTTCTATCTGAGGTTCTGAAAATTTTAAGGAAAATATTATCTGACACTATGAACTATTTTGTTAGGTTCAAGTGGGAAGACACGGTGAGTTCATAGCCCATTTTCAACCGTTTAGTATTCACTAAAGTTTTGGGGGAAAAAGTATACTGTTTGGGTTGATTTATTATTTTTGAAAATATTTTTGTTGCTTACTGTCATTTGCGATACAACCATTAGTTCGAATGAGGAACCGTCCGATAATGTTAGTAGCGCTACTTAGGAGAATATTTGTACCAACCGGATGAGGGTTGCTACTACTTTCCTGCATCTAACCGAATGGGGGTTAGGATGTAATATTATATGATTTTATGAATTATTTCGTGACAGTATGATTATGTTGTGAGCAGGTTTGGTTGTAATTGATACATCAACAAAATATTTGTCTGGCTATAAACCTATGTTCTCACCAACATTTTTGTTGACTGGTTTAAGTGTACTTTTTCAGGAAATGAGTAACTCATTTGATTTCAGCTTTGAATTTCATAATGGATGGGGTGACGTTATGGGAAGGGTCTGCGTCACGTTAACGTCAATATAGTTGACGGGAGCGTGTATGTTGACGCTCATTTTCATAGGTTTTAGACATGCTGTAATCTAGTGGTCAACTAATTACATCTAATTTTGTACTAATGTAAAAGATGTAATTCCTCTATTAGTAATAAAAGCATGTCTATGTTATGTTTCTGAATATTATGATTGTGTTTATTTTACTATAAACAATGCACTTTGATAAAGGCTAGTCACATTCCACCCGTATCGTTCACGCTTCTGCCTGGATGTGACACAAGACCTTGCCTAGGTGGGATTTAAGAAGGTTGGCATCCTTTCCTCTGCTTGAAGCTCATCTGAGTGAAAAAGCCAAGCCGCTACAAAAAAAAGATTAAAAATGAACTGAATGATAACTTTGAGGCACTTGGGTATATGAAGGCTGAGAGGAAGAGGTCGAAGAAAGATAAGGATTGGGTGACGGGCAAAGGGAAGATTGTGCTAAGCGTGAAGCCACCAAAAACCATTCATAGAGTAAGATTGGCAGAGCCTTCACCCCCACGTCTACAAGAATTTGAGAAATGGTTTTATGATAACCAAATGGGGGAGGCGATGTGAAGGGTGGAATAGAACACATAATCTTTGACCCTATGGAGATTTTTGGATTCTCAGATGAAGACCTGCTCATTCTATGTGAGAATCATATCAAAGCACGAGTAGGAGAAGAGACGAAGAAGGAGGCAAGCCTGTTTATGATAGTTGTTAACAAGGTCAGAGGTGTGAGAGCTGAAGTAAAGAAGCTGGTAGAGAAAGTAAGGGCTGAAGATGATCTGAACATGGATATCCGGGACTTAACTAAGAAATTTGCACAAGCTAGTGCTCATCTCAAAGGAGCTGCTGAAGCCGAGGTGGATCAAGTGCTGAAGCTCAACAAAGGAAATCTGCAGGAGCTGAGTTAGAGACATCAGGTGCAGGAGCAGGGGATGCTGGAGCTGAATAGAGATATCAAGACAAGCAGAGTCGGTGAGATCCAACCTAGGGGGAGTATTGAAGATCAAGTATAGGTTGGACTCACCTTAGATTAGTACTTGTTTCCATTTCTATGTAATAGGATTTATGTTAGTTTACTTTTGTAAATTGTTTAGTTTATTTATCTATTTTATTAGTTCAGCGAAACTGTGAGCGAAACTGTAGTTTCGCTCACAGTCAGCTATAAGTTCTCCCGGCGAGACTGCAGTTTCAGCCGGGCGAAACTGCAGTTTAGGCAGCATAGTTTTGCCTGCAGCGAAACTATCTGCAAAAGTACATCTGCTATATATATATTTCATTTTGTTCATTATTAGGCATCCTTGCAAAACCCTAATCGAATATTTCTGTTGCAAGAGGCTATTGTAAGCTGGTTCTTATTGAATATATTGAGCTTATCTTACTTCATTGGTATTGTTGCTTATTGAATCATCTTTGAATACATTTTGGTCTTCTTTGTTCTTCAAATCTTTGTGTGTGTTGTTTGTTTATGGTATTGAACGATTCAAACCATCTTCTGCAATGAAAAATTGATCAAATGGACCAACAATAGGCTTTGAGCATTTGCAAGACAGCCAAAGAACCCTTTGATACTTTGACTCAGATGTACTCTGGTTCTAATGACTCAAAGAAAGATTTCATAAAGCAGCAGTTTGAAAACTTCACCTATATTACTAGAGAGACTATTAGCCAACAATATTTCAGGTACATGGATCTTATCTCATCACTTCAGTCAGTTGGAGTATCTCTTGAGAAAAGAGATTTATCAAGGAAGTTCACGAGTGCACTTCCTCAAGAGTGGACTTTCTACTGTGTCTCTATCAAGAGAACAGAGAATTTGAACACTCTCACAATGACTGAACTATTCGGAGACTCCGAAAAGCCATCAAATGAACATAATCTCTGGTTCTTCCTCTAGCAATGCTCTAGTTGTTGCTGAAGGATCAAGAAACCCCCAATCCCAACAGTACCTGACTTACTCCAAGCAGCAACCATATTCTTCTAGGCCATACATTACTTTTCCTATGAAAACAAGGTCTCAACAGGCTCAATCAAGTCCTTTCCCGGACAATTGTGACTATGTTTTAGGAAATGAACATTCTAGTGACTTTCAGTTGTGCTTTGACGATCTAGAATGCTTCAGCCCAAACGATGTTGAATACATGGACATCGTCCAACAAATGGCTCTGCTGACTTATAGAGCAAAGAAGATCTTTAAAAGAACTTGAGGGCAGTTCCCTCAAAACCCAACCAAAAGCAAATTCAGGTTTGACAAAAGCAAGCCCAAGTGCTGCAACTGTAATCAACTTAGTTATTTTTCCAGGGAATGCAAAGCTCCAAAATCCAACCCAAGAGCCACTTAAGCCTCCACACATTCTACCACACATAAAGCTGGTTCAACTGAACAAAATACTATTGTTGTTGCTCAAAAAGTTGATTGGAGCTTCATGGTGCAATAAGTGACTCCTGCTTAAGCACTTATGGCTGGAACTGATGACAGCAAGGTATATGAACATCTTTGCACTCCAGTTTGTATTGCTAAAGTCAAACTATATCAGGATTATAACATGAAAATCAAATCTATCATTGAGTTCTGAAACATCTTAAAATTTGATTTTAAAAGGGCAGAATCAGACTATAAAATGAAAATTAAAGAGTTCGAAAGAATTGTGTCCTCTTTAAAGCATGAAAAATCCAATTATAGGACTCAAATCAAAGATTTTTTCCAAGTTAACTGAGGCTCAAGCCTAGCTAGTCATAGCTGAGGCTAAAGCAAAGAAGTATGCTATTGGAGAGCATAATTTGCAAACCATTCTTACATCATCCTCCCGCTAAAAAATATGTTATCAAAACAAAGATAGGTTGGGAACCAATGAAATTGCTCCACCATATTCTTATGAGTCTATCAGACAACCAAGATATGGTACTGAAGAGCAAGAGGTTCCATCTGCTGACCCCCTATCTTATAAGAAGAAGAATGATGCAAGTATGGAGACCATTACAGGGAAGGATCAGGTAGAAAAATCGATCCTCACCTGTAATGAACAACCCCTAACCACCAAAGCTAGAAGAAACAAAGCCAAGGCAGCCAGGAAAACTACCAAGAAAGTAGCTGAGTCCAAGCTGAAAATAGACTGAAAGCAAAAGGGTGTATTCATCTCAGCTGGATTCCAAGTGGTTGGAAGATCCGATATAGGAAAGGAATGTAGTACCAGCACTCCTATCCAGCTGAAGGATCAGAAACTAAAGGGGAAGATGATGAGAAATGCAAGAAACAGCAGTCATCACACCCCATGAAGAGTAAAGTGAATGCATAATGTGTGGTCTGCACAACCACATGGCTAAAGGTTGTTACTACAATCCTACAAGCACATATTATGCAAATAATTTTAAGAAAGAAGAAGTCAAGGAAGGTTTCACATTTAGACCTTATCACATGGTTCAAATGTTAAGAAAAGGAAAACTTACTTCCGAAGCCAAATTGCTTTCGGAAGAAACTCATTCTTCCGAAAGGAAAACAGCTTCGGAAGGCAAGTCAAAGAAAATTTCAAAGAATAAGAGAATTCCTTTGAAATGTTCCGAAAAGAAGACTACTTCGGAAGAAAAGGTTGTGAAATTGTCTTCTAAGAAGAAAGAAGCATCGAAAGAAAGCTATGCTGCTCAAGCTTCATCAAGCTCATCTTCCCTGGTCAATCAAAGGATGGAATGGAAGATCAGAGAAGATGTTGAAGCCCAAAACTCTTCTTCCCAAACCATAATTGAACCCCCATGTCTACATTTTGGTTCAATTATGTCATCCACATTGGAAGAACCCAAGACCAACAAGGCTTGGGTTTCCAATAGCAACTAACTTTCTCACCTTATATGCAGGGACATCCACATGACAAAAATGGAAATGTATGGATTGTGGACAGTGGATGCTCTAGGCACATGACAGGGAACATATCTCTTCTTCAACAATTTCAACATTTTGATGAAGGACCTGTTCAGTTTGGAGGTGAAACTGGAGGATACATTTCTGGCAGAGGGAGTGTATCCAATGGTAAGTTAAAAATTGACAAAGTAAACTTTGTCAAACAGCTTGAACATAATCTGTTAAGTGTTTCTCAATTCTGTGATCAAAAGCACCACATGCTTTTCACGGAACACGAGTGCATTATCCTCAAACCCGGGATGACAATTCCTCAGGAATTGGTGCTTCTTAGATCTCCCAGGAAAGGGGATATGTAAAAGCTTGAGATGAAAAATGCTTCCCCATTGGGTGAAGTATTATGCTCTCTTTCCAAAGCTAATGGTGTTGAGTCAACTCTATGGCATAAAAGAATGTGCATTGTTAATTTTAAAACCATGAATAATTCGGTTAAAAATAACTTGGTACATGGTGTGCCTAAAAAGGAATTTCTCTGCAAGGACAACTGTGTTGCTTGTTTAAAGGAAAAGAAACATAGAGTTCCTTATAAATCCAAGGAAGTTAACTCTATCACCACTCCATTACACTTATTGCACATGGATCTATTTGGTCCCATAAGTATAATGAGCATTGAAGAGAAATCATACTGCCTTGTGATTGTTGATTATTTTACTAGATATACATGGGTATTATTTTTAAGAACTAAAGATGAAACAACTAAAACTTTAAAGTCTTTCATTCTTACAATAGAAAATCAAATAGATCATAAGGTTAAAATAATTAGAAGTGATCAAGGGACTGAGTTTAAGTACGAAGTTCTTGACTCATTCTGTAACTCAAAAGGGATTGCCAGACAATACAGTGTGACTGGGTTTTGTGAGAGTGAATTTCTCTATTGTTGTGAAACAACTACGACCAAATATGATGATTGAGTAAGTGATTATATGGTGGAATCATACAAACATAGAACATTGAATGCAAGAAATACTCATAAATGCACTTTTGTATTGATTAAGATGAACAGTTACAATAAATGCTACAGTTTGAGCACTATACAGTAACTGGACACCTTGGGGACAAAAGACTGTGATATTCTGATTGTCTAACGTTAGACTAAATTCAAAAGTCGAAGTCGAAGTCTAAAGTCTAAAAGTCACCTCACATACGAGGTCGTCTATTCTATTTATAGGCTGACAGGAAGCCTTTACAAAAGACTAAAATACCCCTATACATAATCTAGTCTATGTACAAAAGGTCTTCATCAACATTTCTTTTGTTCATCTGCATTGACTAATGCGGATGTGTTGAACTTCATCAGCATTTGTTTTTCTTCAACGCATTAGTGTTTGGTCATCAGCATTGATAAATGCGGATGAACAAACACTTAGTGCATTTGTTGCTAAGCATCTGCATTAGTAAATGCGGATGTGAAAATCCTTTGGCAGCATTTGTTTGGCTGTCCGCATATGTTAATGCAGAAGAAAAATACTTGTCAGCATTTGTTCTTTGGTCATCCGCATGTACAAATGCGGATAGCCGACACTTGTCTTATTTTGTTGATGCAGATTCTTCATCTGCATTGGTTCTTGGACTTAGGGAGATTTCAGCAGAACAACCATCATCCACTACTTGAATTGGCATGTATGATCCTTTCAGGATCCAAAAATACTCACCCTAAGGATTATACAGCCTATGAACTTCAAGGTTTTAGTGGATGAGATTGTGAGGATTCTAGTGGGGCTTAATCAGCAGGAGGAGATGAAGCAGGAGCTGGGTATATGTATGAAGGATCCAGGATGGCTTTGATCATGTTGGAGAATTGTCTTGCATCAGCTAACTTCTCTCTGCTCAGTACATGGATCTTCATTTGGCTCATAGTATGAATAGCTTCAATGGGCAACTTCTTCAAAGAGATAGGCTCCCAGAAGGACACAGTTGACATCCCATCTCTGTGAATCAGTAAAGATCAATCCATATCTACCTCTAGCTTCACAATGTTTCCAAATTGTAAAGGAGTCTTCTTTTTCCTCCTCTGCTTTCTCTTATGAAGTATTCCGCCATAGGCCATCTTTAGGAGTTTGATGCATTTGAGAAAGAAATGCATATCAGCTTCTCCAAGCTCGTTGCTGATAACTCTGAAGTGCCTTGTGTAAATGTAGTGGATATAGGATTCATCAAGCAGCCTTACCTCATATCCACTAAACAATTTGATTTCAGACCCTTTTTTCCTCCCCATTTTCTTTCAATCACCAACTCATATGTCTTCGCATCATAATACACATTGTAGATTAGGATGGAGGAATGAGTTCCAACTACCATCTTTCTTTTCAAAGATTCAGTAGGCTTCACCTGAGCTCAGGGAACACTACTTTTTCAGTTGACTTTGTCTTTTTCTTCTCAAGGGGTTAGCAAAGGATCTATCTTTCCTCATATAGATAGCCTTGAGAGATTTGAAGTTGTCTGTTCTTTTGAACATTCTCAGAATGTCTTCAAACTCATAACCCCTGAACTTAGCCTTATGATTGATCAATCTCAGATTAGCTAGTTCTTTCAGATCATGGATCTCTAGGGAGTTTACCAGAGCAGAGTACTCTGTGAAGAATTGGACTAACCCTGAAATCCTCTTGACCATGAACATGTTCCAGTCACTGTCATACTTTCACGAAATTATCTTCAAATTAGTCTTGGCCTAGGGAGTAGACACACCTATAATCATCTCTACAGTGGTGAGTCCTTCATGAAGCTCTATCTGTGAAGGCTCAGCAAAGCACTCAGGATATCTATGGAGAATAGGTGCCAAAGAGTCATGATCTCTATGGGTGAGCCGCATGTCTTGTGCGAAACTCTTGATCTGGGTTGTTGTCTTTCTTCTCATTGATCATTCTAAGGGTAGAAGCCCTTAGAGAATTTCTCTTCATATTCCCTAATTTTCTCTTGGTGAATCGTTGTTCAGATAGATAGTCCTTCATTTTCCTATCAGTCATACTGTAAGGATCAGGATATAGTGATTGAGGAGAAGAAGTCTGCTTGGCTGTTGAAGATAATTTTAACATAGGAGCCTTAGGTGAATGAGTCTTTTCATACTCAATCTCATGTGTAGGGTCCAGCAGTTTGTTTAGCTTTTTTTCTTCTGCTATCATCCCCTCATAGGTCAACCCAAAAAACCTCATCAGGATCATATCCGTGGTCAATCAAGAATATGGCTTTCACTATTAGATCATCTGACTTGTCTTTCTCCACCATCTCATGTACTGATGGTTTCTCCTGTTCAGGGCTTTCCTTACCTATTGATTCATCAACCACATAGCCACCCACTATTTCTCTTTCTTCTAGATCAATAACCTCAGGCTTCTTTTTCAGTTGAGCTTCAGCCTTTTCATGTTCTTCTAAAAATTCAGCAATGGCTGCAAGGCTACGGGGATCATCTTTTTGCTTTTTCTTGACCGGTTCTTCTTCTTCAACTGGTCTTTTTCCCTTTGCCTTTTCATCCAAGTATTTCCTCCTTCTAGAGTAAGTTTTCATTGTTGGACCAGAAGAGGATTCAGCCTGTTTTGCTTCTTTGGGCAGTGTTTCTGTCTTTGCCTTTTCTGGCTTATCTACTGCAGCAGCTGCTGATTCTCTTTGCTATTGTTCTTCATATAACTTTCTGATCACCTCTTTTTGTTCATTAGATAGGGACACAGCAGGTACAATTTGTAGACTCAATTCCTTCTTAATTAGGACAGAAGATTGATGAATAACCACTATTGGTTCAGTACCTTTCCTCTAACTGACTATGAAGTCCCAAAAGTCATCATCATCAATGAACTCTTCTACAGTAAAGAAGTCAAGAGATGTGATCATATCACTGAATTCAGACTCTTCAGTATGAGTTTCTACTTATTCACTTGTATACACCACCATTTCCATGCTTTATTCATCCGGTTTAGTTTCACTAGTCTCAACCACCTTTTCTAACTCAGTGAACTTCATCTTTTTAGCCTGTGAGGAGTTATTATCACTCTCCCCAGATGAATCTTTATCACTATCATCTTTATCACTTTCCCTTTTTCTTTTCTTTTCTTTGTCATCACCCTGATCATCTTGGTCTTTTTCAGTCTCTTGTTTAATCCTGACCAGCATCTCCAACTCTGATACTCTCTTGTTTAGAGATGCTATCTGATTTTGCAGATCAATGATTTTCACAGCTTGTTCTTCAATCAGCCCTTCTTGTTCGTCCATAGTAATTGTTTGATGGTCAAAGTGTCTAAGTGACCACTTACTTCATCCTTGGAATGCTGAAGAGCTTCCTTTAGTCTCTCAATCTCACCTTCTTTTCTTTCTTCTCCACCACATACTTTCTTTTTATTTCGTTCAACTCCTTTTCCTTTTCATCCATCTCCAGAGGTCTGTCTTGAATGATACCAGATCTTATTTTCAGGAGATTTTCCATCTTGGCTACTTTCTTCAGAAGCTCAGAGATCATTTCATCTTTTTTATCTGGTTTATTAATCTCTGATTCAGCAAAACTCTGAGGGCGAGCAGTTTTTGAAGTCACTTGCCTCACAGGCATAGGCATCTGATCATCCTTATCATTAGATGATGATTTGGATTCATCTGAGGAGCCGGCAGAACCACCAAACTCAGCATGAGTAGCAGTAGAGGGTGATGATGGAGTGGGAGATATAGGTGAGTGATGAATTGGTGAAATATAGGGTGAGTGAATGGGTGAAACGTGAGGTGAGTGTATGGGTGATATGTGGGGTGAGATGATTGGTTGTGATTATGGAAATGGGATTAGTGATCTTTGAGGAGATGGGGTTGGTGTAGGTATAAAAGGTGAGGCTATGTCTGTTGCATGAACAGAAGGTCCAGTGTGAAGATCACCACCTACATCAACTTGTGGTAGCCTTTGTCCTTCTTCAGACATGCTAGCTTGTTCCTCAACAATGTGTTGACTTGGAGCAGCTTGCTTTTCTTCTGGAACATGCTCATTCATAGCAGCCTCTTGTCCTTGTTCCTCTATATTCTCATCTGGGTTGATTTGTTAAAGCATCCATGATAGTAAAGGAAAGAAAGTCCCAATGTAAGAATTCCTTGGATCTCTTTTTTTCAAGTAATCGTAGGACTTAGCATTGTAGTGAGGAATATCCATCACTGGTCCTACAGGTACTATATCTGGAAATGCTTCATTGATAAAGCATTGAAGAAATCTGGGATATATTAGGAACATGTGTCTTCTACTCTCTTGGATGTTGGATACCAAACCATTGAAAACATAGGCTGACATGTTAAATGGTTGGTTTATGCATAGAGCACATATGGCTGATGATGTGGATACAGGGATATCATTCCAACCAGTGTTTTTTTGGACAAGCAATGTTGGAAGATATGAATCAAGAACCTCCATTGTAGGTCCACCAGCCCTTTAACAATTTGCTTCCCCTCATATCCTCCTTCATGGCGAATGTTGGCAAAGAAGGTCATAATCTCTTCATCATCCAACTCTAATGGAGTATCAGCATCATCCCTAAATTGTAGACACTGTCTCACAGTTTGCTCAGTGATAACTAGAGTGTGATCCTTAGTGATTCTTCCTGACAGAGTTCTTACACCATCTATGTCTGTCACTTCAGCAGTCCCTAGAAAGATCTGATTAAGTTCTCATAGATAATTGGTCTGACAGTAATAGCATGTGCCACTCTAGTAGTTAAGATGAATCTGATCATGTCTCTTAAGCCTTCTGCCTCAGGAGCATCAGGATCAAGAAAACCACTGACATTATAGAGCTTGCTCCATGTAAGGTTAGCCATCAGATTCTTCACAAGATGCATATGTGTTAGATGTGAATCATTGCTTATCAATTACATTGATGAAATCAAGTTGATTATTTCATTTTGACTTTTTAATGGTCAAAATTAAGCAATCAAAGGTACTGTTTCATATAAATTTGACCTAATCTTGATTTTGCAATGTATGATCTGTAGGATTATATGTGCCCAACACACTTAGAATATTGATGTGGTTAGTACGTTATGATCCAAGTCGGGTTATACCCAAAAACAAGCTTAGCAAATACCAATTAATATTTAATTGATGATATGATCATGCAATTAAATATTTACACCAATTTAGAAAATGGGTTTTCTAAATAAGTTGCATATGAGATGGAACAATTTATAAGAATATTTTGTTCAATAATATTATTTGTAGTGTTATTTAAATTTGTTGTATAACACCAAATAATAATGAGAGTATACTACCTATACAATTAAACGGTTAATTGTTACAAGACTAGACATATGTGTGTGTGTTTATTTAAAAGAAAACCCTCTTATTTTACACCAAAGAAACCGTCCCTTTTTTTCTTTTTTTTTTTGCTTCAAGTGGGAGACATAACATGCATGTGATGCTTGCATGCTTGTGTTGTTTTCCACAAAGTGATTCTCTTGATAAACACACACATGCTAGTTCCACTAACAAGTATGTATTCAGCTCTCATTCTCAATTTTTCATACATGCAACACAAGCAAAATCCTCCCTCTTTTCTCTCCTGAAAGTTACGAGCAACAGCAGCAGCAAAAGAGGGTTTTCTGGGCTTTATTTGGTGTCTTCTTCCTAACAAGAAGGTGTTGTTGCAAAGGGCTTGGGGTATACTAGCTTGAGGATTCCTTCCTTGGAGCCTTGGCCGAGTTCTTGAGCATCTAACAACCCTTTTCTGTCTAGTTTAGCTGCTGCAGAAAGGTATTAATCACAGCTCTATGTAGCTGTGATTTTATGTAGTTTTACATATGTTCATAGCTTTCTAATTCACATAAATGATCCTTTGTTCCTTGGGTTTGTTTTATACATTAATATGGTCATCTAATGAACATATTTTTCAGCTTATAAAAGGGTTTATAAAGTTGTAATTCCGCTGCGTTTTCAGAAAGTTTAAGAGGTTAAACTATGATTTTATGTTCTAACAAGCCCAACAATGGCATCAAGAGCCGGTTATGTGAATAGCTTGCTTGTTCTTATCCTTTAAAAATCATTTTAAAGGATGTTAATCAACTAATTAGGGGCTAATTTTGGTTGATTTAATAAACCCCAAGACTTTCAAAGTTATATCTTCATGCTTATGATTAAACTTTGAAAGATAGGAATGTCAATTGGTTGATATGTTTGGTTGTTGTTTGTTTGGACAAACAAACCCAAATTTTCAGTTTATGTTGGCTGAAAATTTAGGGTTTGATGGGGTTTATTTTGTTTATTGAATAATGTTTATAATTGTTCATATGATAGTGCACAACCTAGCCTTTGGCCTTATGTTATTTGGATGATTGGAATGGTTGTTTTAATTCATTAAAATTGGGTTGTAATATTTATGTTTATCATTTGGGTTGTAATTATTTATTCATTTGGTTATGTAATAAATAGATTAGGTGAATTTCTTTTTATTAGAAAAATGTATTAGGATATAATTTTGTAAAAGGAAGATGCACAAGATCAAGACCCAAAGATGGACATCAAAGACATGGACCTTGAAGTATTTGGATATGGATTCAAGTGGGAGTCCATGGACACATATAATGTGACATCCGTCACCAAAGGTCCGTCATTTAACGTGTTTTGCTTAACCTTTGTTAACAGTCATTCCTCATTTTGACGAACCATCTACGTGAATACCATATTTGTTTTACTTAGTTGCCCTTATATGCGAGATATTGTTGCTTGACTTGTCGTTATCTTAAGACGTTCTCCAAGATTTGCCCCGTTAACACTAAACACGTCATTTTTATAATAAATAATTATCATGAATAAAATCATTTTTAAATTATAAATAACATTAATAACATTTTATCGTCAATAAAACAAGACTAAAATTATAACGTTTTCAACCGAAACAAAATTTGGAAACCCGGGGCAATGTGCGGGGACTAAACTTGAAACTTTGCGAAACTAGGATGGGTATAAATACCCCTTCCCAGCCATTTTTCTCTCTTTTTCACCTCCTTCCCACTTCATCTTCATCTTCTACTCTCTCTCTATAGAAACCTACACCAAAAACCGACCCGTTTCTCGCATTTTCGTCTTCAAACCTCGAGTATCATTGTGAATACTCGTTCCTAGCAGGTAGACAACCTCACTACCTCGTTTTTAACCTTATTTTAGCTGTTGCGTTTAGGGTTTTCGGGTGCTCGGGTTCATCCGAGCACATGAGGTCGTGTGGACTTGCATGTCTTGTTTCTGAGTGTGCTTCTTGTCTATATAGGTTAGAATATGAGTTCTGGAGGTTCTGGTTGGGAAACACTCGTGTTTGGGCAGCCGAAGGCCGACCCGCACCTGCATGCAGTCGTGACTTTCGTCTGCGCGACTGGGTAAGTCGCGCGACCGAACTGTGCGACTGGGGTTGTCGCGCGGTTGTATTATGTGACTGACGGTGGGTGCGAACGAGTGTGTGACATGCGAATGAGTGAGTGTGAGATAGAACTGTGCGATTGGGTAAGTCGCGCGGTTGTGTCGCGCGGCTGTCGGTGGAGACGATTGGTGTTGTCACGCGACTGGAATTGTCACGAGACAGGGGTTGTCGCGTGACTGGGCTATGCGAATGTGAAATGTGTGCGAGTGTGTGAATCGCACGATCGGAGGCCTGTCGCGCGAAAGAAGGTCCAATCGCGCGAATGAAGCTGATTCGCGCGAAGGGACGTTAAGTCGCGTGACTGGCTGTTAGGTCGTGCGACTGGTATTGCATGGTACGACTGAAGGCTTAGTTACACGAATGAAGGTTCAATTGTACGAAAGTAGCTAATTCGTACGACTGAAAGTCCACTCGTGTGAATGGAGTGTCAGCCGTGCGTCAGGTCCTGTTGTGTGATTGACAATGCGTGTATGTGTGACTTCCTTTTGGTGTCTTGTGCTGATAAGGCGACATCAGAAATAATGTCATTGTTCGAATGAAATAGCAATGACGGCTATTTTTAAATACTCGTACCCACATAAGGTCTGAGGTGTGCGTGTCTGCTTGTGTGTACTGCCCACGACCGAACCGAAACTGCCCGAACCTATTGGTAATAACTTATGCTTCATATACATTATTAATGCTTGTCAGTAACTGTCGATAGGTGCTGACTGTTCTTAGCGTTCTACACTTGGGATACTTCATCATTTTGTGCTTATCATCTGTTCAGTGAGTTTCGTGGCCCCTTTTTACGCTTATACATTTGTTTCAACCTTTTACAACATGGGGGAAAAGTATGCTCACACGTTTTCAATGCTGTACAAAATACATACAATTTTCATACTTGGAATCAACGTGATACTGTTTTATGAGTACTTATCTGATGCATACATGATGTTACTGAGTGGACTGTCTTACAACCATTAATTCCGGTGTTGGAACCAACGGATAGGTATTAGTAGTACTATTGGGTTGACACCCCCACCTTTGACAGATGGTTACTTGCTAGTACCATCACACTGCCAGGAACGGGCCTTGGGTGAATATATTCTGACAAGTTGCTGTGTGTACGTCATTAGGCTTGGTTGTATAAAACGCATGGTATGTGATCTTGCTTGCTTATAACTGTATGCACGGTATTCCACTACAAATACTATACAGCATCAACTACATGTTTACAATTTAAACCTGCGAAGCTCACCAACATTATTGTTGACCGTTTTGAGCATTACTTTTCAGGTGATCAAGGAAATTGAAGTTCTAGGAGTACTGCCTTTTAGTGGAGACCCTAGGATGCATTTTTGAGACTGAACATACATTTTGTACATTGTTGCAGTCCACTAAACAATTAACATTCCGTTGAACCTTTGTTCCCGAGTTGTGGGAATTTCCATTACAAGTTAACTTTAACGCTTATGTGATCATTTATGTTATGTTTGTGGCTATGCTGTCGTGAACATTGATTATACACGACACAAGTCTCCGATTGTGTTCGGGTATCGTCGTGACACGCTTGTCATCATATTATTATTGCTACTCTATTCATACCATGTGTTATGACGATCCCGTCTAGTTCGCATTCCCCGTGTTTCCGCTATCAGCGGGGGTGTGACAGACTGGTATCAGAGCCATTGGTTATAGAGAATTAGGCAATTACACTTGACCTAGACTATAACCTAGGAACCTTCATGTAGATTTGCATGCTTAAGCTTGTGTGCATTTATATATCTCGTGTATGTGTTCCTCCTTACATGTTTGGTTATCCTTCTGTTATGCGATCTTTTACTTTGTGCTTGAGCCCTTGTGCTCAACCCCTATGAGATGCTTCCTATCGTATCTTCCGTTCCCTCTGTGCGCCAAGTTATCATAACCAAATTCGGGTATTGAGACCCGAAGAGATCTTCACAGATCATACATCGCGCTTGACCTCATATACTGAGAGACCGACCCGAGGAGGTCATGTCCGAGTCCTCCCAAGGACGCGAGATAGACAACCTCCGCAAGACTATACATGATTACATGTTTGGCTCTCAGTTGACTTGATGGATTATTATGGATACGAGGTGAAGGAAGGTCGGATGTCATGTAACCGGATTAGGCATCATTCTCGGTACATCGTGGGTGTGGTGGGAACGCTGCGGGGAACCCTATATATAAACAGCACTGGTATACCGAGAATATGCTTAAAATGGGCTGCATGGTGATCTTGACCAACTGGAACACGAAACATTGGAGTTTGATAAGCAAATACTTGTGTATCTTAAGGTGACTAAAGCTTACATGTTGCCTCTTGTATGAATAGAACATGCCGCCTCGAAGATCTACCCGCAGCAATAGTAGCGGAAGTGAAGCCCCGAGGGGCAGAGGCAGAGGCAGGGGTAGACCTCCAACAGCAAATGAAGGCCCTTCTGGCAATAACCAAGGGACTGGAAATGCTGAAATGGCAGCCTTAATTGCTCAACAATTGACTGCCTTGATTCCAACTATCGTAGCTCAGGTGAGCAACGCGCTACAACAGCAAAACCACCCCCACGGGGACGGTGATAATGAGAATGAGGATAATGGGAACCCGACTGGGAATGAAAGCAACTAGGAGACCGGAAATGGTGGTACAGCCGGTAACGAAACTGGGGTTGCTAACGCCAAACGGAGCTGTTCTTACAAGGAGTTTGTGGCCTGTAAGCCCCGGGAATTCGATGGTAAGGGTAGGGCGATAGCCCTGATTAGATGGCTGGAGAAAATGGAGGCTGTGATCGACATCAGTGAATGCCTCGACAGCCAGCGGATCAAGTATGTTACGTGCTCACTGCAAGGCCGAGCACTAACCTGGTGGAACACCCAGGTTCAAGCTAGGGGAAGGGAATCTGCGATGTAGATGACCTGGGATGAATTTAAATCCTTGATTACCGAGGAATACTGCCCTCACAATGAGATGCAAAAGCTTGAGCATGAGTTCTGGAATCATGCTATGGTGGGGGCGGGGCATGCAGCTTATACTGACCGATTCCATGAGTTGGCTAGACTAGTTCCACACTTAGTCACTCCGGAATCTAAGAGGATTGAGAGGTACATTTGGGGACTCGCCCCTCAAATACGAGCAATGGTAACTGCAGCTGCTCCTCCTACGATTCAGAGCGCAATTTTGAAGGCTGGCGCTCTGACCGATGAGATGGTAAGAACAGGGGTATTGGGCAAGGGAGCAGAGAAGCGAAAGGATGTTGGGGAAACTAGCCGGTCGAGTGTCGGGAAATCTGATAAAAGGGCCAAGATCACCAGGAACTTCATGGTTGTGACACCGGGTAAGAGAGAGTATGTTGGGCCACACCCCAAATGTGACAGATGCAGCTATCATCATCCCCTAGAGATGCAGTGCCGGGTGTGCGTAAACTGTAGGCGCCCGGGGCACCTAGCAAGAGATTGTAGAGTGGCACCGAATCTGGTTGCACCCGTCAACGCGGTTAACCCCGCCGGGAATGCCAGAGTCTGTTACGAATGTGGAAATCCTGGTCATTATCGGAACACGTGCCCCAAACTGAATGGGGCACTAGGTCAACAAGGGGATAAACAACAGCAAGTGATGGCCATAGCGGGCGCTCAAGGCCAAGGAAACCCAGGAAATGCTGCACGGGGACGCGCCTTCGTCATTGGAGCTAATGATGCCCGTCAGGACCCGAACGTTGTTACGGGTACGTATCTGCTCAATCACCATTTCGCATCCATACTATTTGATACTGGAGCAGACAATAGTTTTATATCTTCTGAATTCGTGCATATGCTTGGTTTGAGTGCCAGTAGACTAGAAACTAGGTACTCCGTAGAAATGGCCAATGGTAGGGTTGAACAAGCAGACGAGATTATTAAGAATTGCACCCTAATGTTGGAAGACCAGGTCTTTAGTATAGATTTAATACCATTCGAGTTAGGCAGCTTCGATGTGATAGTGGGTATGGATTGGTTGTCAAATCATGGAGCCGAGATTGTTTGTCGGGAGAAAGTGGTACGAATCCCCATGCCAAACGGGGAGGTACTCAAGATTCAAGGAGAACGACCGGGAAGAACACTAAAGCTCATTTCTTGCATGAAAGCCCGCCGAAGTCTACGAAAGTAGTGTTACACTTTTCTGGCTCACATCGTAGAAAAGAAAGAAGAAGAGACAAAATTGGCAGACATTCCAATTGTACGGGATTATCCGGAGGTGTTCCCTGATGATTTGTCTGGATTGCCTCCTCCACGACAGGTGGAATTCCATATAGAGCTGATTCCTGGAGCTACCACTATAGCAAAGACACCGTATCGGTTAGCACCCTCGGAGATGCAAGAGTTGTCAAGCCAACTACAGGAACTACTGGAGAAGGGTTTCATTCGACCGAGTCATTCACCGTGGGGAGCACCGGTGTTATTTGTCAAGAAGAAGGATGGGTCGTTCCGTATGTGTATCGACTACAGGGAATTGAACAAATTGACCGTGAAGAATCGGTATCCTCTTCCCAGAATCGACGACCTGTTCGATCAGTTGCAGGGAGCCTCGTATTTCTCTAAGATCGACCTTTGATCTGGATATCATCAACTAAGAGTATTCGAGGACGATATTCCGAAAACAGCATTTAGAACTCGTTACGGGCACTATGAGTTCTTGGTCATGCCGTTTGGGTTGACCAACGCACCAGCTGTCTTTATGGATTTGACGAATCGGGTGTGCAAACCTTATCTTGATAAGTTCGTGATCGTGTTCATAGACGACATACTCATCTATTCTCGTTCGAAAGAGGATCACGAAAAACACCTCCAAGCAATTCTAGAACTGTTGAAGGAGAGAAACTTTTCGCCAAGTTCTCGAAGTGTGAATTCTGGCTTCGAGAAGTGAAGTTCTTGGGTCATGTAGTTAACGAAAATGGAATTCATGTGGACCCCGGTAAGATTGAAGCTGTGAAGAAGTGGGATACTCCCCAAACACCCTCAGAAATACGACAATTCTTGGGATTAGCCGGATACTATCGTCGTTTCATTGCCAATTTCTCCAAGATTGCCCAACCGTTGACTTTGTTGACTCAGAAAGACAAGAAGTTCGATTGGGGGAAAGCACAAGAACAGGCGTTCCAAACATTGAAGGAGAAGTTGTGCAACGCAACGATATTGTCCCTCCCAGACGGAACTGATGATTTTGTGGTGTACTGTGATGCTTCACATCAAGGTTTGGGCTGTGCACTAATGCAGAAAGATAAGGTAATTGCTTACGCTTCGCGACAACTCAAGGTGCATGAAAAGAACTACACAACTCACGATTGGAGTTGGGTGCCGTAGTGTTTGCACTCAAGATATGGAGGCATTATCTATATGGAACCAAATGCATCATCTACACAGACCATAAGAGCCTTCAACACATCATGAACCAGAAAGAACTTAACATGCGACAGCGACGCTGGGTAGAACTGCTTAGCGACTACGATTGTGAAATCCGGTATCATCCGGGGAAAGATAACGTGGTGGCTGATGCATTAAGCCGCAAAGAACGTGTGAAACCATTACGTGCACGAGCGCTAGGCTTGACTATTCAAACAAATTTAAAGGCTCAGATTCAAATTGCACAAAACGAGGCTTTGAAAGAAGAGAACCTTACGGGAGAAGAATTCCAAGGGTTGGATAAACAAATGACTCGCAAGGATAATGGCGTTCATTACTTCATAGATCGTATATGGGTCCCAGATGGGGAGGTGTACGTACATTAGTCATGGATGAAGCACACAAGACACGATACTCTGTTCATCCTGGTGCAGACAAGATGTACCACGATCTGAAGGAGTTGTACTGGTGGCCAGGCATGAAGAAAGATATTGCTACATATGTGAGCAAATGCTTGACTTGTTCAAAGGTCAAGGCTGAACACCAGAAACCATCGGGATTGTTACAACAACCTGAAATTCCCGAGTGGAAATGGGAGAACATCACTATGGATTTTATTACCAAACACAAAATCCGATCGCCTATCCGGGAAGACTATAAGATGGATAAGCTGGCAAGGTTGTACATCAAAGAGGTTGTGACATGGCACGGGGTGCCGGTGTCAATCATATCCGACCGAGACAGTCGATTCACTTCACGATTTTGGCAGACGTTACAGAAAGCGATGGGCACTCGATTAGACATGAGTACTGCCTATCACCCACAAACAGATGGCCAAAGTGAACGAACTATACAAACATTGGAAGACATGCTTAGAGCTTGCGTAATAGATTTTGGTGGTAGCTGGGACACTCATTTACTGTTGATTGAGTTCTCTTACAACAACAACTACCATACAAGCATTGGATGCGCTCCATTTGAAGCATTGTATCGACGGAAATGTAGATCGCCTGTATGTTGGGCCGAGGTTTGTGAAAGCCAGCTAACAGGTCCCGAAATCATTCAAGAAACCACCGATAAGATCTTCCAAATCAAAGACCGACTCAAAGCTGCTAGGGACCGCCAAAAGAGCTATGTCGACAACCGTCGGAAGCCGCTAGAGTTTAACGTTGGGGATCGAGTGTTGCTTAAGGTCTCTCCGTGGAAAGCGGTCGTACGGTTTGGAAAGAAAGGGAAGTTGGCCCCAAGGTATGTTGGACCATTCAAGATCATAGAAAGAATCGGTCCGGTGGCGTACCGATTACGGTTGCCACAAGAGCTTAACAGTGTACACGATACTTTCCATGTATCGAACCTCAAGAAGTGCTTAGCTGACAAATCACTTCACATGCCTATTGAGGATATCAAGATTGATGAAAGCCTCCATTTTGTGGAGGAACCTATTGAGGTCATGGATCGAAAGGTCAAAAAGTTGAGGCGCAGTAAGATACCTATCGTTCGCATAAGATGGAATTCCAAACGAGGGCCAGAGTTTACATGGGAACGTGAAGATCAGATGAGACATAAATATCCACATCTATTCAAGGATGACGCTCTTAGACCTAGCACCAGTTGAATTTCGACGAAATTCCCTCAACTGGGGGATACTGTGACATCCGTCACCAAAGGTCCGTCATTTAACGTGTTTTGCTTAACCTTTGTAAACAGTCATTCCTCATTTTGACGAACCATCTACATGAATACCATATTTGTTTTACTTAGTTGCCCTTATATGCGAGATATTGTTGCTTGACTTGTCGTTATCTTAAGACGTTCTCCAGGATTTGCCCCGTTAACACTAAACACGTCATTTTTATAATAAAATAATTATCACTAATAAAATCATTTTTAAATTATAAATAACATTAATAACATTTTATCGTCAATAAAACAAGACTAAAATTATAACATTTTCAACCGAAACAAAATTTGGAAACCCGGGGGCAAAGTGCGGGGACTAAATTTGAAACTTTGCGAAACTAGGATGGGTATAAATACCCCTTCCCAGCCATTTTTCTCTCTTTTTCACCTCCTTCCCACTTCATCTTCATCTTCTACTCTCTCCCTCTAGAATCCTACACCAAAAACCGACCCGTTTCTCGCATTTTCGTCTTCAAACCTCGAGTATCATCGTGAATACTCGTTCCTAGCAGGTAGACAACCTCACTACCTCGTTTTTAACCCGATTTTAGCTGTTGCGTTTAGGGTTTTCGGGTGCTCGGGTTCATCCGAGCACATGAGGTCGTGTGGACTTGCATGTCTTGTTTCTGAGTGTGCTTCTTGTCTATATAGGGTAGAATATGAGTTCTGGAGGTTCTGGTTAGGAACACTCGTGTTCGGGGCCGAAGGCCGACCCGCACCTGCATGCAGTCGCGACTTTCGTCTGCGCGACTGGGTAAGTCGCGCGACTGAACTGTGCGACTGGGGTTGTCGCGAGGTTGTATTATGCGACTGACGGTGGGTGCGAACGAGTGTGTGACATGCGAATGAGTGAGTGTGCGATAGAACTGTGCGATTGGGTAAGTCGCGCGGCTGTCGGTGGAGACGATTGGTGTTGTCACGCGACTGGAATTGTGACGCGACAGGGGTTGTCGCGTGACTGGGCTATGCGAATGTGAAATGTGTGCGAGTGTGTGAATCGCACGATCGGAGGCCTGTCGCGCGAAAGAAGGTCCAATCGCGCGAATGAAGCTGATTCGCGCGAAGGGACGTTAAGTCGCGTGACTGGCTGTTAGGTTGTGCGACTGGTATTGCATGGTACGACTGAAGGCTTAGTCACACAAATGAAGGTTCCATTGTACGAAAGTAGCTAATTCGTACGACTGAAAGTCCACTCGTGTGAATGGAGTGTCAGCCGTGCGTCAGGTCCTATTGTATGATTGAAAATGCGTGTATGTGTGACTTCCTTTTGGTGTCTTGTGCTGATGAGGTGACATCAAAAATAATGTCATTGTTCGAATGAAATAGCAATGACGGCTATTTTTAAATACTCGTACCTACATAAGGTCTAAGGTGTGCGTGCTGCTTGTGTGTACTGCCCACGATCGAACCGAAACTGCCCGAACCTATTGGTATTAACTTATGCTTCATATAAATTATTAATGCTTGTCAGTAACTGTCGATAGGTGCTGACTGTTCTTAGCGTTCTACACTTGGGATACTTCATCATTTTGTGCTTATCATCTGTTCAGTGAGTTTCGTGGCCGCTTTACGCTTATACATTTGTTTCAACCTTTTACGACATGGGGGAAATGTATGCTCACACGTTTTCAATGCTGTACAAAATACATACAATTTTCATACATGGAATCAACGTGATACTGTTTTGTGAGTACTTATCTGATGCATACATGATGTTACTGAGTGGACTGTCTTACAACCATTAATTCCGGTGTTGGAACCAACGGATAGGTATTAGTAGTACTACTGGGTTGACACCCCCACCCTTGACAGATGGTTACTTGCTAGTAACATCACACTGCCGGGAACGGGCCTTGGGGGAATATATTCTGACAAGTTGCTGTGTGTATGTTATTAGGCTTGGTTGTATAAAACGCATGGTATGTGATCTTGGTTGCTTATAACTGTATGCACGGTATTCCACTACAAATACTATACAGCATCAACTACATGTTTACAATTTAAACCTGCGAAGCTCACCAACATTATTGTTGACCGTTTTGAGCATTACTTTTCAGGTGATCAAGGAAATTGAAGTTCTAGGAGTACTGCCTTTTAGTGGAGACCCTAGGATGCATTTTTGAGACTGAACATACATTTTATACATTGTTGCAGTCCACTAAACAATTAACATTCTGTTGAACCTTTGTTCCCGAGTTGTGGGAATTTCAATTACAAGTTAACTTTAACGCTTATGTGATCATTTATGTTATGTTTGTGGCTATGCTGTCGTGAACATTGATTATACACGACACAAGTCTCCGATTGTGTTCTGGTATCGTCGTGACACGCTTGTCATCATATTATTATTGCTATTCTCATGTGTTATGACATCCCGTCTATCGCATGTTTCCGCTATCAGCGGGGGTGACATATAATGTGTCATTATAACCCTTAAGAAAGACCTTATGACAACACTTGTGATGGCAAACAAGTGTTGTCAACTTAGTAGCTATGGTTATGCACTCATGTTTATATGTTATGCTTGTTTGAATGTTTGATGCTGGTTGATTTAGGCTGAAAATTAATGGTTCTTAATCAAGGATTAATGATTTTATAATAAAATGGGTTTTATTAAAAGAACCATAGGGTATGTTGTATTTGAAAGCATGCAAATACAAGTACATAGAGTTTTCTAAACTAGAATTATGAAACCTCTAAATGTTCAAATCCCTTTAAAAATAAGTCAAACACCATCCTCTTATACAACACTCGAATCATTTGAGAAATTGATGTGGGATAAAGGTCACCTAACCACATTAGAGGGAACTTATGAGTTTGAGGTGGGTTTGCCATATTTATGGGATAAAGGTCACCTAACCACTAATATTAGCAAATCCACACGTGTGTCTAAGTAGGACGACTTAATTTGGAAATCATGCATTAGGATCACCGAAGCATGACGTACAAAGGGTGTTGATGGGATAAACATGCCAAACAAACATAAGATGTTTAACCGATCCCATACACTAGAAATTGTATTAGGTTATAATTGTCAAACGTTGACTACCTTGTTAATTTAAATAAAGGGATAAAGGTCACCTAACCGATATTTAAATGTAACGTTGGATTCTAGATTTTAATTATTAGTTGTCTATGAGACGTAAAGGGTATTAATGATTAAAATGTAATTTTTCATAAATACTAATAAGAATTTTGTTAATTTTGTAGAATGGCCGTAAACAACAACAACACAAACTCGACCGTCCATAACCTATCACTAAGAACAATCCTTGAAAAGGAACGTCTAAACCATGGGAACTTCATGCATTGGTACCGAAACATGAGAATAGTTCTCAAGCAAGAAAAGAAGTCCTATGTGTTAGACGATCCCATTCCTGATCAACCAGATGAAAATGACGATGAGGCCTTTGCCGAGTGGGTCAAGTACACCGAGGACTCTGTGCAAGTCGCATGTCTCATGCTAGCAAGTATGATTCCCGATTTGCAAAAGGACTTTGAGAACCACAATGCCTATGACATGATCACCCAGTTGAAGGAAATGTTCCAACAACAATCAAGGGTGGAGCGCTTCGAAACGGTTCGAGCACTCCATGCATGTCGGATGGACGAGACCCAATCGGTGTCATCTTACGTTCTTAAGATCAAGAGCCACATTGATCGCCTCGAAAGGCTTAACTGGCGTGTGTCCAATGAGTTGGCAACGGATTTGATCCTCAACTCTCTAGCCAAGAAGTTTGATAGGTTTTTATGAACTATAACATGAATGGATGGGACAAGAGCATTGGTGAGCTTCACTTAATGCTCAAAACGGCCGAGGCGGGCATGGGTAGAAAGGTTCTACCGGTCCTTATGATCAATGAAGGAGGTAGTAGGAAGAGGCACCTCCCCGACCCTAGGGCAAGTGTTGAAAGAGGGAAGGGGCATGTCAAGGGGAAGGGAAAAGGAAAAGAAAAACCGGAACCGCCTAAACCAAAAGAAAAGAAGCAAAAGGTTGCTCAAAATGACCCGTGTTTTGAGTGTGGTGAGGTAGGCCATTGGAAACGCAATTGCCCGGTCTATCTCAAAGCGTTGAGATCAAAGAGGGATGCGGGGCAAACCTCAGGTACAATCTGTATGATACATGTTGAGCTAAATGTTATTTCTTCTAACACATGGGTACTAGATACCGGATGTGGAACTCATATTTGCAATTTACTGCAGGGTTTCAAAAGAAGTGAGCATTATGCAAAAGGGGAAATTAGTCTCTTCATGGGAAATGGTGCAAAGGTTCACGTGGAAGCCCAAGGAGACTACATTTTAAAGCTTCCAAGTGGTTTGGAAGTTATTTTGAAGAATGTTTTGTATGCTCCTAGTTTAACTAGGAACATTATTTCTGTTTCCCGTTTAAGACAATGTGATTATGATTTCAAGTTTGTTGACAATGATATTCATGTTTCTTTCAATCATATGTTTTATTTTAAGGCTATACCTTGTAATGGTCTTTATGAATTGGTTCATGAAAACACAACATATGATAGCTCAATGTACCAAGCAACCACCAAAAAAGCTCAAATTAGATTTGAGTGATTCCTATCTTTGGCATTGTCGCCTTGGTCACATAAACAACAATCGTATGCAAAAACTCCAAAAGAATGGTCTTTTGAAAACTAATGTAAATGATTGATTTGATGTATGCGAGTCTTGTTTACAAGGTAAAATGACAAAGACCCCTTTTAGTGGGACTAATGAAAGAGCAAAGGATTTATTAGGAATCAAACCTTCGGATGTATGTGGACCTTTTAAACCAATAACTAGGAATGGTGAAAGATACTTCATTACCTTTACTGATGACTATAGTCGTTATGGGTATGTGTACTTGTTAAGACACAAACATGAATCTTTTGAAATGTTCAAAATCTTCAAGAATGAAGTAGAAAATCAACTCAACAAAACAGTCAAGATTCTTCGTACAGATAGAGGAGGTGAATACCTAAGTAGTGAATTTCAAGAGTATCTTAGAAGTTGTGGGATAGTCTCACAACTTACTCCACCTGGAACACGACAACATAATAGTGTGTCTGAGAGGAGAAATCGGACTCTATTGGATATGGTTCGATCTATGATGGCTAGAAGTACACTACCTCTATCATTTTGGGGTTTCGCGTTGCTCTCAGCGGCCCGTATTTCAAATATGGCCCCAACCAAGAAAGTGGAAAGGACACTTTCGAAATATGGCATGGAAGGGTTCCATCATTATCATATTAAAAGTTTGGGGGTTTGATGCTTATCCTAAGCAATACACTCAAAACAAACTGGAAGCCCGATCCACAAAGTGTATCTTCATTGGATATCCTAGAGATTGTATTGGATATTATTTCTATGATCTGACAGAACAGAAAGTGTTTATTGCTCGAAAGGCAGAGTTCTTGGAAACTAAGTTTCTTTCGGAAGAAACTAGTGGAAGAGCAGTGGAACTTGAAGAGGTTCAAGATTCACAAGACGATACACAATTGGTTGATACTAGCAATCAACATGAGGATGTGAGAATGATCATGTGGATGATCAAGATACACAAAATGTTCACAAATCTGGTAGAATTAGTGTTCCTCTTGAGAGATATGGATTTTTCATGGATGGATGCTATGTGGTAGATTCAGATGAACCAACCACATACCATGAGGCAATGTGAAAACCTGATTTTGAGAAATGGCAAGAAGCCATGAACGTTGAGATGCAATCCATGTATGATCACCAAGTTTGGGAATTGGTTACACCACCCCTTAAGTCAAAGATAGTTGGAAGTAAGTGGGTTTTCAAGAAGAAAACCGATATGCATAGAAACTTGGATACCTATAAAGCTAGACTTGTAGCAAAAGGTTTCACTCAAACTTAAGGGGTTGATTATGATGAAACCTTTTCGCCTATGGCAATGCTAATGTCTGTCAGGATATTGTTTGCCATAGCAGCATATTATGACTATGAGATTTGGCAAATGGATGTCAAAACCGCTTTTCTTAATGGATATCTTGAGGAAGATGTCCATATGAAACAGCCTGAAGGTTTTGTCGATCCAAAACATCCTAACAAGGTATGCAAGTTAAAGAAATCAATCTATGGATTGAAACAAGCATCAAGAAGTTGTAATCACCGTTTTGATGATGAAGTAAAGAAATTTGGCTTCATCAAAAACGCTGATGAAGCTTGTGTATATAAGAAGCTAGTGGGAGCATTATTACTTTCCTGGTATTATATGTCGATGACATTCTACTAATTGGAAATGACATTCCAACCTTGGAAGGTGTAAAAACCTGGCTTGGAAGCTGTTTTTCCATCAAGGATCTTGGTGAGGCTACCTATATTTTAGGAATAAAGATCTATAGGGATAGATCGAGGCGGTTAATAGGTTTAAACCACAGTACATACATTGAAAAGATCTTGAAGAGGTTCAAGATGGAGAATTCTAAGAAAGGTTGGTGCCTATTCAAAAGGGGACTATATTGAGCTCATCTCAATGCCCTAGTTCAAAGGTTGAACAAGAAAGAATGAATGGAGTCCCATATGCATCTGCTATAGGATCCATCATGTATGTAATGATATGTACTAGGCCGGACGTGTCATGTGCTCTAAGCATGACAAGTAGATATCAACAGAATCCTGGTAATAGTCATTGGATGTCTGTTAAGAGTATTTTGAAATACCTTAGAAATACTAAGGATATGTTCTTAATATATGGATCTGGTGAGGAGGAGCTCGTTGTAAAGGGTTACACAGATGCGAGTTTCCAAACTGATCGAGATGATTCTCGATCACAGTCGGGATATGTCTTCATTATGAATGGAGGAGCAGTCTCTTGGAAGAGCTCAAAGCAAGATGTAGTGGCACTATCTACAACAGAATCAGAATACATCGCCGCTTCATTGGCAGCTGGTTGTTGCTACCATTAAAGACCCCCTAGAGATCTTTTATGACAACGAAGGTGCTATTGCTCAAATCAAGGAACCTCGTGCTCATCAAAAGACTCGGCACATTGAAAGGAGATTCAACTACATTAGGGATGAAGTTGAAAAGGGGAAGATATGTATTCGCAAAGTTCATACCGATCAAAACATTGCGGATCCATTCACGAAGCTCCTAGATAGGTCAAAGCATGAAAATCACACTTGTGCCTTAGGACTTCGATATTCTAGTGATTGGACTTGATCAAATTTAGTATTTGAATATGTGGAACTCTTTATTATTTGAGTAAAACTATTTGGTTATAATATTTCAATTAATGTTCCTATTTACCATGTTTAATCCATGAGTAAAGTATTTACTCTAAATGTCTGTAGTCGTTCATACTTATGGGAACAAGTGTGAGGGTAAGATTATTATGAACTTGGATTGGTTGATATTCATAAGGATGAATATAGAGCAATGGGTTGCTACCAAGGTTCATAGATATTTGTGGGATACAAATATTGGACTAACCCGCATCTTAAATTTTACTACATGGAATCTTATCGATTAATCATAAGTAAATTTGAGTAAAGGCGAATATCATTTCGTATCCTCCGACCTGAGATACATATTGGGTTTTGATATTCACCAAGTATTATACCTTGAGCTAATTCTTCACTGTCCTGAAATAGTGGACAGTACATAAGGGTATGTTCAGGTATAACACGAGGTGTTTGTGAGAAACGTATGTAGTCAAGATGAAATTTGTTCCTCTTATTCGTTGAGAGTTAGATGTCTAAGGCCTGACTAAGTTAAATCAACAAGGAATGATCACTCTATGTCCTTGGATTTAACATGACATCTGTAACAAAAGGATAGATGATTGATTCACCTAAATCATTTCAAGTAGGGTACTTGAATAGGATGATGTTATTGAATGGCTATAAGTCATGCGTATTAAGGGTAGTAAACTGTTGTTAGGCGGTATTTACTGCTTGCATCAATCTTCTATGACTCTTGGGCAAGTGGGTGATTGTAGGATTCTATGTGCCCAAGACATTTAGAATATTGATGTGGTTAGTACGTTATGATCCAAGTCGGGTTATACCACAAACAAGTTTAGCAAACACCAATTAATATTTAATTGATTATATGATCATGCAATTAAATATTTACACCAATTTAGAAAATGGGTTTTCTAAATAAGTTGCATATGAGATGGAACAATTTATTAGGATATTTGTTCAATAATATTATTTGTAGTGTTATTTAAATTAGTTGTATAACACCAAATAATAATGAGAGTATACTACCTATACAATTAAACGGTTAATTGTTACAAGACTAGACATATGTGTGTGTGTTTATTTAAAGAAAACCCTCTTATTTTACACCAAAGAAACCGTCCCTTTTTTTCATTTTTTTTGCTTCAAGTGGGAGACATAACATGCATGTGATGCTTGCATGCTTGTGTTGTTTCCCACAAAGTGATTCTCTTGATAAACACACACATGCTAGTTCCACTAACAAGTATGTATTCAGCTCTCATTGTCAATTTTTCATACATGCAACACAAGCGAAATCCTCTCTTTTCTCTCCTGAAAGTTATGAGCAACAGCAGCAGCAAAAGAGGGTTTTCTGGGCTTCATTTGGTGTCTTCTTCCTAACAAGAAGGTGTTCTTGCAAAGGGCTTGGGGTATACTAGCTTGTGGGTTCCTTCCTTGGAGCCTTGGCCGAGTTCTTGAGCATCTAACAACCTTTTCTGTCGAGTTTAGCTGCTGCAGATAGGTATTAATCACAGCTCTATGTAGCTGTGATTTTATGTAGTTTTACATATGTTCATAGCTTGCTAATTCACATAAATGATCCTTTGTTCCTTGGGTTTGTTTTATACATTAATATGGTCATCTAATGAACATATTTTTCAGCTTATAAAAGGGTTTATAAAGTTGTAATTCCGCTGCGTTTTCAGAAAGTTTAAGAGGTTAAACTATGATTTTGTAACGTCCCATTTTAGGTAATTTTATAATTTGTGTTTTTAAATAAAATGAGTGGTAAATTAGAACTAACTGAGTTAAGTTAGTATTGTTAGTGTAAATGAATAGAAGTAACTAGAGGGACTACTTTTGCCAATGGAGAAAAATCAAATTCATATATATGTAAGGAGGTGTAGAACCTCCTGGACACTTTCACACACACACACGAAGGGAGGAGAACGAGCAGGAGGAAGGGATCAAGAACCCTAGTCAAATTGAGTCGCGTTTGTGTTGAATTCAAGCTTCTAATTGTGGAATTGAGTTATAAATCACCTAGTTCCTGCATCTAACTCATAAGGTGAGTCTTGAATTGGATGTTTTCTTGCTAAGTAGTTAGTTCATGATTGGGGTGTTGAGGAGAAATTCATCTATGATCAAATTAATATGTGTTGAACTTAGAATAGTATGTATTAGGTGTTCTATGTATCATGTATGCCAATTTTGAAACTTGATGGTTTATAGCAAATTAGTTGTATGAGATATGTTGAGTTATAAATCATGCCCATAAGGTGTTTGATGAAATGCCTCCAAGAAGTTCGAAATATGAAAGGAGGGGCAAAGTGGAAATAGAATGACCGGTGGGTCAATATAGAGTTAATTATGCTTAAAACTAGTCATAAATGGGTCATATGGATTGGTTTTATACCATATGTATGTATGTGCTAAATTAATCCTAAACATATGTTTAGGTGAAGGGAGTATTAGCAAAGCGGTGAGCAAAGACAAAGGTTGAGTTGAAGCTTGCTTAAGGTAAGAACATTAGCCTTATAACCATATATAGTCTTATCTTTATGATTTTATTATGTTTACTCTTGAGTAAATGTGAGTTGTGAATAATGACCATAAGTAATGGTTATAGTAATAGTAAGTATACATGCTTGAGTGCATGAATTGAGTTGAAGCTACATGCGCGTGTGCATGAAATAGATATACCGGTATAGTTCACAGGTGTGTGAACCAAACCTGGAGGGGTTATAATTATATTCAGTTACGGTGGTAACATTTAAATCACTAGTGAGTGATAAACTATATTTTGGCTACTGTGTGTAAGCCTAATTCACCAGTGGGTGATAAACGTGTGGTTTGGCGACTGTGTGTATGTCAAACATAAAGATGTATAGCGAAGTGTATAGGTGTGTGATCCAAATCTAATATGCTAGTCCAAGTTAGTGAATGACTAGCTTAAAAGTAGAATTATGACCCATTTCTATTTAAATGTGAAAGTGTGATTATAGAATGGGTGATAATGTGATAGATGCAAAGAGTCGAAGCTAAGAGAGTTAAAGCTTCTAAATTGAGCAAATAGAGATGTTGAAATGGACCCGGGATCATTGAAAAGTCGAAACAAACGAAACGGGTCAAAACTTTGAGAAAAACAAAATAACAACAGCAGCATCTGATAGGGACGTAAGTTACGTCCATATGGACGTAAGTTACGTCCTTAACTCATTGGTACGTCTTGAGCTACTGTCTTACGTCCTCAAATCAGGGGAATTGGGTTAAGGACGTAAGCTACGTCCTTGAGGACGTAAGCTACGTCCCTGCAGAATTTTGCTTTTGATTGATATTTTAAGCCCCCAAATTCCCTTCTAATAACCTATAAAGTGAGTATAAGAGTTCTTACTTAGTTCCAATGGACTAATGTGGTAAAAGTGGTTGTTTTGTAGGAATTTTTCCAAGAAGGCAAAGGTGATCGATGAAGATGCTTGTGGATCGAACAATGGGTTGTTAATTAGTTTCTTTTAAACAAACTTAACGTTATGTAAATTACCTAAATGTAATTTGAGGTGTGTAAACGTTAATAGTGTGTTGACGTAGTCAAGGTTATGTGTAATAGAGTTTTAAAAGTAGAGATTTTAACTGGGACCTAAATTAAAAATCTTTTACACCTCAAACATGTTTTATAAATTATGGTAACAAGGTGGTGTGTTACAAGTTGGTATCAGAGCCGTGGTTTGAGGGATTCAAGTGAGTAGAGAAAGCTTGAACTCAAACCTTGTGCTCGTGATAATAGAAGAGAACTTGTTCGATTCCAAGATTCGATCACTGAGCCATCAATCAAGGTTAGTGTACCTGTGTTAATATGCGATATGTGTGAAAGTTTTTATGAATATAAATATGTGATTTACATGATTATAAGCATAGTGATGCAGTAAATATAAAATTGAACTTGAGTTATATTTCAGTCATCAAGGATGGCTGAGGAACATATTCGCGAGGAATGTGAATCAAGTAATTCAGAGATGAGAAAGATTATTAATGAAGAAGTGGCTAAAGCCATAGGGGCCAATTTACCAATGTACATGGAAGATATGCAAAGAACGCTACAAGAGTTTATACAACAGGAACTTACAGTGTTGCAGGTTGGAGAGAAAACTGAGAAAGCACCTAAACGGGTAACGTATAAAGATTTTGTAGCATGTAAACCCGCTGAGTTTAATGGTGAGGTGGACCCATTACTAGCAATTCGGTGGATTTCGGATATAGAGGGGACGTTTGAAACTTCACATTGTGATCCTAATGATAGGGTGATATTTGCGGGTGGCCAGTTAAAACAGCGAGGTAAAGACTGGTGGGATTTAGTGCGAGAAGAAATTGGGTTGGAAGGTATACGAGTGATGACTTGGGAGGAGTTTAAAGAGAGGTTTTTAAAGCGGTTTAGCTCGCAAGCGGCGATCAACCGAATTTATGAAGAATTCTTACAACTACGACAGAAGGATGAGGACATAGATACCATCACGGCGATTTTCTATGAAAAGGCTAAGTTCTGTCGCGACTTTTTAAGAACAGAAAGGATGTGGATTAATCAGTACTATGGGATGTTAAATGCTAAATACCGGGAGTTTCTTACACCTTCTCGATGTGAGACCCTAGTAGAACTTATAGATTGTGCTCGGGAGAGAGAAGCTGAGTTGAAACGACAGATGGAGCGTGGTGAAAAAAGGCCCGTACATAAAGATGAAGGACCTTCCAAGAAGCCTAAATTTTCTACCCCATTTAAGAAGCCGAGTCAGGTTAAAGAAATTAAACTGTGTGTTAACTGTGGCAAGAGGCATCCGGGGGAATGCCGTTTACCACCAAGAACATGTTTTAGATGTGGGAGGCCCGGACACTTGTCTACCCAATGCACCAGTCAGTTGGAGCTGTGTTTCAATTGTTATAAACCTGGGCACAAGAGGAGTGAATGTCCAGATTTGAAAACTGGTGGAAGTTCGAGCGCTCAGAGTGGTGTAAAGAAACCTGAAATACCGAAAGCAAGGGGAAGGGCTTTTCAAATTACAGCTGAAGAAGCTAAAAAGACCGCCGATGTGGTGTCGGGTACTTTCCTGTTAAATTCTTTACCTGCGTATGTGTTATTTGATTCCGGTGCTAATAGATCGTTTGTGTCGATTAAATTTGCGTCTCATCCTTTGTTTGAAATAAGTACATTGCCTGCACCAGTAGAGGTCGAAGTGGCTAATTCTAAAACATTTTTAGTGTTTGAAGTTTACCGAGGGTGTAGGTTAACTATTAAGAAGGAAGAGTATCCTATTGATCTAATACCTATGACCTTAGGTGAGTTTGATGTGGTTGTGGGAATGGATTGGCTTTCTACATACCAGGCTGATATTGTATGTTATCATAAAAAGATAAAGTTAAAATCTCCGAGGGGCCGTAAGGTAGTTATTCACGGAGAAAAGTGTAAAGGAGTAGTGTTGTGTTCATTAATTAAGACTCTAAAGCATATGAGGCGTGAAGGGCAATGTTTCCTGGCATATGTAATTGATACTAACCAGAGTGTACCGAAATTAGAAGATGTTCCAGTGGTTAGAGAATTTCCTGAGGTATTTCCAGATGACTTACCAGGCCTTCCCCTGTAAGAGATGTGGAGTTTCGAATTGATTTAGTACCAGAAGCTAAACCTATTGCTAAAGCCCCATATCGGTTAGCATCATCTGAATTACAAGAGTTGATGAAACAATTACAAGAACTCCTTGATAAAGGGTTCATTCGCCCAAGCATCTCCCCGTGGGGTGCACCAGTGCTTTTTGTTAAAAAGAAAGATGGAAGTTTTAGAATGTGTATTGATTATCGAGAATTAAATAAGGTGACTATCAAGAACCGATATCCTTTACCTAGGATTGATGATTTATTTGACCAACTACAAGGCGCGTCTTGGTTTTCAAAGATTGATTTAAGGTCAGCGTATCATCAACTAAGGATAAAGGAGGATGATGTACCTAAGACAGCGTTTCGTACTCGCTACGGTCACTATGAGTTTCTTGTGATGTCTTTTGGGTTAACAAATGCACCGACGGCGTTTATGGATTTAATGAATCGGGTATGTCGACCTATGTTAGACCGTTCGGTTATTGTTTTCATTGATGATATATTAGTGTATTCTAAAAGTGAAGAAGAGCATGCGCGCCATTTACGAGAGGTTTTGGAAACTCTTCAACAAGAAAGATTATATGCTAAATTTTCAAAATGTAATTTTGGTTACGAGAAGTGCAATTCTTGGGGCATGTTGTAAATGCAAATGGAATTCAAGTAGACTCCTCAAAGATTCAAGCAGTAATGAAATGGAATCCTCCAAAAACTCCAACTGAGATTAGAAGTTTCTTGGGCCTAGCAGGGTATTACCGGAGGTTTATTCAAGACTTTGCCAAAATAGCTTCTCCGTTGACTAAGCTTACTAAAAAAGGGATTATTTTTAAATGGGATGTCGAACAAGAAAAAGCGTTTCAAGAGTTGAAATTAAGATTGACGCAGGCACCAATACTAGCATTACCCGAGGGGAATGAGGATTTTGTTGTGTATTCTGATGCGTCCTATTTTGGGTTGGGGTGTGTTCTGATGCAAAGGGGTAGAGTAATAGCTTATGCCTCAAGACAACTGAAAACACATGAGATGAACTACCAAACACATGATTTAGAGCTGGCCGCAGTGGTATTTGCCTTGAAAATTTGGAGGCATTATCTTTATGGTGTAAAATGCACTATTTTTACCGATCATAAAAGTTTAAAATATTTCTTCACTCAGAAAGAGCTTAATATGAGACAGAGGCGTTGGTTGGAATTATTAAAGGATTATGACTGTGAAATCCTATATCATCCTGGGAAGGCTAACGTAGTAGCGGATGCATTAAGTAGAAAAGATGAGTATGAGCCTATTGGAGTAAAGGCGATGAGAATAACAATTAATTCAAGCATAATCGAGCGAATTAAAGAAGCGCAAATGGAGGCACTCAAAGAGGAGAATTGGAAACGAAACCGTATTCAGGGTCAAGTGCAAATCCTAAAGGAAGACAGTTATGGATTAAAAACAATGAGGGGACGAGTGTGGATTCCTCCAATTTGTCCAGTAAAAGAATTGATACTGGATGAGGCACATAAATCTAAGTATTCGATTCACCCAGGAGCTACTAAGATGTATTGTGATTTAAAAGTGAATTATTGGTGGCCACGAATGAAACGTGATATCATTAAATATGTGGAAAAGTGTTTAACATGTTTACAAGTAAAAGCAGAACATCAAAAACCACATGGTGAATTACAACCTTTAGAAATTCCAGTTTGGAAGTGGGATCGTATAGCCATGGACTTAATAACAAAGCTTCCAAAAACCCGAAAAGGCTATGATACCATCTGGGTAGTAGTGGATAGATTGACAAAGAGTGCTCATTTCATTCCAATTCGGGAGACTTACTCATCGGAAACAATGTCAGAAATATATATCAAAGAAATTGTGTCTAAGCATGGTATACTTGTATCCATAATATCAGATCGAGATGTTCGATTTACTTCGAGGTTCTGGAGAAAATTTCACGAAGAAATGGGTACCAAACTGTTGATTAGCACCGCATATCACCCACAAACAGATGGTCAAAGTGAGAGGATTATCCAAATCCTAGAAGATATGTTGCGCGCGTGCATTATTGATTTCGGAGGTAGTTGGGATACATATCTACCCTTGGCAGAATTTTCTTATAATAACAGCTATCATTCGGGTATGAAAATGGCGCCATATGAAATGTTATATGGGAGAAAATGTAGAACTCCCGTATGTTGGGGAGAAATCGGTCCACGAGAGCTAGCTAGTACCGAAGTGGTGAGAAAAACTAATGAACACATTGATCAAGTACGAGCTCATCTAAAGGCGGCTCAAGATCGCCAAAAGTCGTATGCGGATAGAAGAAGAAAACCGATTGAATTCCAAGTAGGAGATTATGTGTTATTAAAGGTTTCTCCATGGAAAGGTGTAATTCGATTCCGAAAGCGAGGAAAGTTAGGACCGCGATTCATTGGACCATTTAAAATTATAGCTCGGGTGGGCGAGGTTGCTTATCGTCTTGAGCTACCAGAAGAACTAAGTGGGGTCCATAATACCTTTCATGTCTCTCATTTGAGAAAATGTCTAGCAGATGAATCAGCATATATCCCGTATAAGGATTTAGTGATTGATAATAAGCTGAATTATGTGGAAGAACCTGTGGTAATACTTGACAGAAAAATCAAAAAGCTAAGAAACAAAGAGGTAAAGCAAGTGCTGATACAGTGGAAGAACCGAAAAGGGTCGGATGTCACTTGGGAGCTAGAAGACGAGATGAGAGAATGCTACCCTTACTTATTTGATGCGTCAGTAAGTTTCGGGGACGAAACTTCCCAAGTGGGGGAGAACTTGTAACGTCCCATTTTAGGTAATTTTATAATTTGTGTTTTTAAATAAAATGAGTGGTAAATTAGAACTAACTGAGTTAAGTTAGTATTGTTAGTGTAAATGAATAGAAGTAACTAGAGGGACTACTTTTGCCAATGGAGAAAAATCAAATTCATATATATGTAAGGAGGTGTAGAACCTCCTGGACACTTTCACACACACACACGAAGGGAGGAGAACGAGCAGGAGGAAGGGATCAAGAACCCTAGTCAAATTGAGTCGCGTTTGTGTTGAATTCAAGCTTCTAATTATGGAATTGAGTTATAAATCACCTAGTTCCTGCATCTAACTCATAAGGTGAGTCTTGAATTGGATGTTTTCTTGCTAAGTAGTTAGTTCATGATTGGGGTGTTGAGGAGAAATTCATCTATGATCAAATTAATATGTGTTGAACTTAGAATAGTATGTATTAGGTGTTCTATGTATCATGTATGCCAATTTTGAAACTTGATGGTTTATAGCAAATTAGTTGTATGAGATATGTTGAGTTATAAATCATGCCCATAAGGTGTTTGATGAAATGCCTCCAAGAAGTTCGAAATATGAAAGGAGGGGCAAAGTGGAAATAGAATGACCGGTGGGTCAATATAGAGTTAATTATGCTTAAAACTAGTCATAAATGGGTCATATGGATTGGTTTTATACCATATGTATGTATGTGCTAAATTAATCCTAAACATATGTTTAGGTGAAGGGAGTATTAGCAAAGCGGTGAGCAAAGACAAAGGTTGAGTTGAAGCTTGCTTAAGGTAAGAACATTAGCCTTATAACCATATATAGTCTTATCTTTATGATTTTATTATGTTTACTCTTGAGTAAATGTGAGTTGTGAATAATGACCATAAGTAATGGTTATAGTAATAGTAAGTATACATGCTTGAGTGCATGAATTGAGTTGAAGCTACATGCGCGTGTGCATGAAATAGATATACCGGTATAGTTCACAGGTGTGTGAACCAAACCTGGAGGGGTTATAATTATATTCAGTTACGGTGGTAACATTTAAATCACTAGTGAGTGATAAACTATATTTTGGCTACTGTGTGTAAGCCTAATTCACCAGTGGGTGATAAACGTGTGGTTTGGCGACTGTGTGTATGTCAAACATAAAGATGTATAGCGAAGTGTATAGGTGTGTGATCCAAATCTAATATGCTAGTCCAAGTTAGTGAATGACTAGCTTAAAAGTAGAATTATGACCCATTTCTATTTAAATGTGAAAGTGTGATTATAGAATGGGTGATAATGTGATAGATGCAAAGAGTCGAAGCTAAGAGAGTTAAAGCTTCTAAATTGAGCAAATAGAGATGTTGAAATGGACCCGGGATCATTGAAAAGTCGAAACAAACGAAACGGGTCAAAACTTTGAGAAAAACAAAATAACAACAGCAGCATCTGATAGGGACGTAAATTACGTCCATATGGACGTAAGTTACGTCCTTAACTCATTGGTACGTCCTGAGCTACTGTCTTACGTCCTCAAATCAGGGGAATTGGGTTAAGGACGTAAGCTACGTCCTTGAGGACGTAAGCTACGTCCCCTGCAGAATTTTGCTTTTGATTGATATTTTAAGCCCCCAAATTCCCTTCTAATAACCTATAAAGTGAGTATAAGAGTTCTTACTTAGTTCCAATGGACTAATGTGGTAAAAGTGGTTGTTTTGTAGGAATTTTTCCAAGAAGGCAAAGGTGATCGATGAAGATGCTTGTGGATCGAACAATGGGTTGTTAATTAGTTTCTTTTAAACAAACTTAACGTTATGTAAATTACCTAAATGTAATTTGAGGTGTGTAAACGTTAATAGTGTGTTGACGTAGTCAAGGTTATGTGTAATAGAGTTTTAAAAGTAGAGATTTTAACTGGGACCTAAATTAAAAATCTTTTACACCTCAAACATGTTTTATAAATTATGGTAACAAGGTGGTGTGTTACAGATTTTATGTTCTAACAACCCCAACATGATCATTTTATTATGCTTTATATATTATTTTGATGTTTGTTTTCTGATTCAACTCCATTTTTCATTTCAAACATAAGTTTTGAGGTTAACATTTTCAGTTTTGAATATCCCCTGTTCCTCCGAAGGTTAATTAGGGTTTCAAAAATCAATTGTTTGTGTCGATTTTCAAGATCATTTGTGTCATTTAACTCGGAAATGCTTATCAATCCTTAGTTTGTGGATGTTCTGAGCTTATTTCAGTTCTAGGGTTCTGAATTTTGAAATGTATTCATCGACTGTATCTGAGAATCACCTTGTTTTCGATATTATGATGGTATAGAATCGAAATGTAGGAACTATGAGATTTGATGAACACTGAATTTTTTTAATGATGGTGATGAATCTAATGATGGATGAAGAACAGCAGGAGTGGTGTTTTTCGCTCGTCGCACTATAGAGTCTCTCAAATTTGAAAATATTAAATGAACTATAACGATCTGATTATATAGTCTTTTTAATGTCCTTTTTAAATTTTTACAAGTGTTAAAAACAAATGCGGTCGACTACTGTAGTACATGCTAGTGCTAAAAACAAATAGTCGACTACTGTAGTAACTGCGGAAGATTAAAACAATCAGCATTTGTTTACTGTAGCAAATGCGGAAGAGTAAATTCTGTCAGCATTTGTTTACTGTAGCAAATGCGGAAGGTTTAAGTTCTGACTTTTTAACACTATAGCAAATGCAGATGTTTTAAGTTTGCATACGTTTTTGCACTATAGCAAATGCGGATGTTTAACTTAGCCAGCATTTGTACACTGTAGTTAGTGGTAAAGAACATTTGTCTTCCTGAATTTACTTCAACAAATGCGGATGAACAACTGAGTTGTCCGTATTTCTTGAACTTCATACATAATGACAGAAGAGTGTGAGCACACTTCTAATTTATGATGATACAAATATACAACCAAGTTTAAGTATTGAAATTTCAGCCATATTTGAGAAATGCGGCTGAGAAAAACAAATGCGGATGAACAAATTTCTATCCGTATTGGTTTTCATACTTGAAAACTTTGTTAATATTTGTGGTGAGACTAATGCGGTAGAGTGTACTTATCCGCATTACTTTCACTTGTGTTTTTCATCTCAAAACTATTACCCGCATTGGTTATTTGCTTGGGTTACCTTCACCCGCATTAACCAATGCTCTTACCTGTATTAAGTTTTGAACTTGTCAACACTTAATGTTTCTGCTGTGGATAGTTTTGGTTGATTTTGCTTTGATGCTTGAACTTTACAAAGCTGAGTATTTGCTTTTGATTATTATGAAGATATGTCTTTTGCTTGTTTCTTATGAAGTGTTGTCTGTTTCTTGAGTTATCAATTCTTGCTTGGATTGACTTGTACATTAGAGGTGATACAAGTTTCCCAGCGTTGACTGATCTTTGACTTTTGTGCTTTAAGATGTTTGCAAGAAACTGAGATAATATGATATAACTTCTGCACCAACACAGTTAGATTTTCTAATTTTTAAAACTGTTTTTGATTTTTTTTTGTATTTTAAGAAAGGAAACATCTATACATTGATGATCAAAATTTTAATTACTCTCCCTAAAGTTTATATCTATATGAGATAGAAACTTTAAAGAGTTGAAAATTTTGAAGAGAAAATCTTTTTATGATTTTTGTTTTCTTATATGTACAAGAAGTTAAGATATACTTTTCTTTGGGATCATATCAATCTTACCTTTCAAAAGTGCAAGCAATTGTTAGTAAAACAGACATGTTCATGAACATATTGATTGAAGGTATGTTTATCCTCTTAAACTCATACTTGGTTAATATTTTGATGCAAATGATGTTATCATGTTTTATGTTGATTGGGTATTCAACATGTACCTCACACTCAAAAGCATGGCATGGTTAACCATCTGCATGCAATGTATGGTAGAACTTTTAACATCTTACTTGACTAGGTTACTTAAAATGTGAAATCTCATTTTGCTTGATCCTCATTGGGATTCTTTTATTTTTGATCCTTTTATTGGTTTGATCCACATTGGGATTCTTTTCACTTCACTTTGGAAGGTGATCTCATAGGATTCTTTTGTTTCATTCATTTAGAATGACTTTATTATTTTGTTTCATCCAAGTTGGATGTGTTCCTCATTTGGAATCTTGATGGATCATGACATTAGCAATATGTGCTTGTTTCTATAGGTCTTTGCTCAGCAAAACAGAAGATAAACTAATTTTAGTAAAAGAGATTCATATGATATCATTACCTAGTGTGTTTAGGTTGCTACACACACGCATTTGGATAAGCCAACACTTACACACACTATGAGATGAGAGCTTCACAGTTGAATATAAGCTTTAGTTCATCACTGCATGTGTCTTCTTTCCAAGTTGAGCCTACCCGTATATCAGATAAGTCATGTCAGTCATTTAAGATTTATAAGTAAGCACAGTGAATGATGCAACGAATGTAATTATATCATTTCCCACTTATATAAATCATTTACTTCTTCTTTTTAATTTCTTTTTGTATTTTTGAATTTTTTTTATTGTTTTGTTGATTTTTAATTTTTAATCAAAGTTAATCATGCCAATTGATTGAACTAGGAATTCAAATCTGGTTGGATCAAATGCCTTAGTGACTAAATCAGCTAATTGATTATCAGTGTGAACCTGTATCAATTTGATTAACCCCTTTTCAGCACAATCTCTCAAAAAGTGATATCTAATTTCAATGTGTTTAGTTTTTGAGTGTTGAACTGGATTATTTGTTATAAACATAGTTGCTATGTTGTCAATGTATATTAGAGTGTGCAAGAAGTTAAAACCATAATTAAGCATCTGGTTTTGAATCTAGAGAACTTGAGAACAGCATGCTGATGCTGCTATATACTCAGCTTCAGCTATTGAAACAGATACAATTGTCTGCTTCTTGCACTGCCAGGAGACCAGTCTAGGACCAAGAAATTGACAACCGCCAGAAGTGGACTTTCTGTTGAAATTGCTTCCCCCATAATCACTATCAGTGTATGCATAGAGATTGAAGTCTCCTTCCTTTGGATACCATAATCCAAGAGCAGGCTTGCCCTAAAGATATCTGAATATCCTCTTGACTGCATTCATATGGGATTGTTTGAGATCTGCTTGATATTTGGCACACACACAAACACCAAACATAATGTCAGGCCTACTGGCTGTTAGATACGTAAGTGAGCCTATCATAGAATGATAGTGAGTCCGATCCACTGTTTTGCCTTCAGGATTTAGACCAATCTTCACTTTAGTGTCAACAGGAGTTCTGATGGACTGACAATCAGCAAACTTCAACGTCTTCAACATTGTTACAACATATTTTGATTGATTAATGAAGATTCCATCTACTGTTTGTTGGACTTGCACTCCTAGAAAGAATGTGAGTTCCCCCATAGCACTCATTTGAAATTTTGAATGCATGAGTTCTTCAAAGTCTTTGCAGAGTAACTTGTTTGTTGAGCCAAAGATGATATGATCCACATATATCTGAACTAGCAACATGTCTTTTCCTTTTCTTTTTCTGAAGAGAGTCTGATCAGTCTTCCCTCTTTCATACCCGTTTTCAAGAAGAAAGGATGATAGAGTCTCGTATGGAGCTTGATGAAGACCATACAAGGCTTTGTCAAGCTTGTATGCCCTGTGGAAAATCTGGGTCTTCATATGCAGGAGGTTGACTCATATAGACTTCTTCAGCAATCTTTCCATATAGAAAAGCACATTTCACATCCATTTCATAAACAGTGAATTTCATAAATGCTGAATATGCTAGAAAGAGTCTTATTGCTTCTAGTCTGGCTACAGGAGCAAACACCTTATCATAATCAATTCCTTCTTCTTGAGTATACCACTGAGCCACTAGTCTTGCTTTATTTCTAATGACGATTCCCTTGTCATCAGTTTTGTTCCTATATAGCCACCTGGTACCAATAGGGTATTGTCCTTCGGGAAGATCTACCCGTTGCCATACTTCTTGTTTCTTGAATTGTAGCAACTCTTCCTGCATTGCCTCAATCCAACTATTTTCTTGAAGAGCCTCTTTGATATTTTTGGGTCTAGTTTGACAAAGAAGCAGGAGAACAAACAGATGTTTGCTATGCTTGATTTGCTTCTTGTCACCCGCTCATTAAGTTCACCAATGATGCTATCTACTGGATGATTATTGTGTATTCTGGTGGTTGGAATTGAGTCACCAGCAATGGTTACATCAAGATTGGAGACATTCAGATCGTCTTGGTGTGAGGCAACTTCATCATGAAGTGTAGGGGAGTTATGAAAATAATCAAAGACTGTTTCAATTCTTGGTTCAGCATCAGCAGCACTTTGATTACTTCCATCATTCGAAGTGCTTTCAGTTTCAACTAGAGATGCAACATTATCTTGAGTTCTGACTTTGGTGGATGGTTCTTCTGAAGGAGATGGTTGTATGCTTGGACCATTTGTTGGGTTTGTTGGACCATTATCAAAGTTGTTTAACCATTTAAACAAGAAAAACGCAGCGGAATAAGAGCTTAATGTTATGGTTTATATTCTGAAAATCAAGGCTCATATCATGACAACAACAAACCCAAGAACATAAGGATCATATATGTGTTTGAGCTAGCTACCAAGAAGAAGAAACAACCAAAACAACACTTACAAAACAGCTTTAGAAGAGCTGCAGAAAATCGAACTTTGGATGAAGATGGAGCTGCTCTTGAATGACCAAAGCACCAAGATAGATGTCCTCAAGCTTGCATACCCACAAGTGTGATGCAAACACCTCTTGTTGCTAGGATTCAACACTAAAGTCGCAAGAAACAAGCTGCAGAAAACCCTTTTCCAGCGTTGTTTTTTTACTTAGATGAGAGAAAATTAAGTCTTGCATGTATAAGGGAGAGGAAGGTGGAGTGTGTTTTCAAGTTAATGTGTTGTATGTTCACACGACACAAAAGAACCAACCCCTAAAGATGGGCGGCCGAATAATGTCAAGAGATGGGGTTTTTCCCCCAAAAACCATTCTCCAATTATTTTATAAATTAACCTTTTATTCGGTATATAATTAACCTTTTAATTATATAACTCATACACACTTTTATTATTTGATGTTATTTAACCAACTTAAACAACATTACAAATAATACCCATGAACAAAATATCCTTATAAGTTGTTCTATCTCACATACAATTTATTTAGAAAACCCATTTTCTAAATTGGTGAGAATATCTAATTGCATGATCATATCACCAATTAAATATTAGTTGGTGTTTGCTAAACTTGTTATTGGGTATGACCCGACTTGGATCATGACGTACTAACCACATCAATGTTCTATGTGTCTTGGGCATAAAGAGACCAACAATCTCCTACTTGCACAAGATTCATAGAAGATTGATGCAAGCAGTAAATACCGCCTAACAACGGTTTACTACCCTTAATAAGCATGACTTAGAAGCCATTCAATAGCATCATCCCCTTCAAGTATCCAACTTGAAATGATTTAGGTTAATCAATCATTTATCCTTTTGTTACAGTGGTCATGTTAAATCCAAGGACACAGAATGATCATTCCTTGTTGATTTAACTTAATCAGGCCTTAGACATCTTGCTCTCAATGAATAAGAGGAACAAATTCCATCTTGACTACATACGTTTCTCACAATCACCTTATGTCATACCTAAACATAGCCTTATGTACTGACCATTTTTTAGAGCAGCGAAGAACTAGCTCAAGCTATAACACTTGGTGAATATCAAAACCCAATATGTATCTCAGGTCGGAGGATACCAAATGATATTCGCCTTTACTCAAATTTACTTATGATCAATCAATAAGATTCCATGTTGTAAGATTTGAGATGCGGGTCAGTCCAATATTCGTATCCCATGAATATCTATGAACCTTGGTAGCAACCAATTGCTCTATATTCATGCCTTATGAATATCCACCAATCCAAGTTCATAATAGTCTTACGTTCATATTTGTTCCCACAAATATGACTGACTACGGACATTTAGAATAATAAACATATTCATGGATGTAAACATGCTTAAAGGAACATAACTCAAAATATCATAAATACATAGATGAGTTAAATATTACAATTGTTCCATATTTTCAATATTAATACTAAACAGATCAATTCCAATCACTAGAATATCGAAGTCCTAAGGCACAAGTATGACTTTCATGCTTTGCCCTTTCAAGGAGCATCGTGAGTGGATCCGTAATGTTTTGATCAGTGTGAACTTTGCGAATACATATCTTTCCCTTTTCAACTTCATCCCTTATGTAGTTGAATCTCCGCTTAATGTGCCTAGTCTTTTGATGTGCACGGGGTTCCTTGATTTGAGCAATCACACCCTCGTTATCACAAAAGATTTCTAGGGGGTCTTGAATGGTAGAGACCACCCCTAGATTATAGATAAACTTCTTTATCCCTACAGCTTCCTGAGCTGTCAATAAGGCGGCTATGTATTCAGATTCTGTAGTGGACAATGCTACCACGTCTTGTTTTGAACTCTTCCAAGACACAGCTCCTCCATTCATAATGAAGACATACCCCGATTGTGATCGAGAATCATCTCGATTAGTTTGGAAACTCGCATCCGTGTAACCCTTTATAACGAGTTCCACTTCATCAGATCCATATATTAGAAACATATCCTTAGGCCTCCTAAGGTATTTCAGTATACTTTTAACAGCCATCCAATGGCTATCACTTGGATTCTGCTGATATTTGCTCATCATGCTTAATGCGCATGATGCGTCCGGTCCAGTGCATATCATCGCATACATGATGGATCCTATAGCAGATGCATATAGGATGTCCTTCATTCCATCTTGCTCATCCTTTGAGCTTGGACATTGAGACGTACTCAATATTGTCCCTCTTTGAATAGGTACCATATCTTTTTTAGAGTTTTCCATTTTGATCATTTTCAAGATTTTTTGAATGTATGCACTTTGGTTTAGACCTATCAACCGCCTCGATCTATCCCTATAGATCTTAATTCCTAAAATATAGGCGGCTTCACCGAGATCTTCTATGGAAAAACAACTCCCAAGCCAGGTTTTAACACTTTCCATGGTTGGAATATCATTTCCAAATAGTAGTATGTCATCAACATACAATACTAAGAATGTAATTACACTCCCACTAGCCTTTTTATACACACAAGCCTCATCAGCGTTCTTGATGAAAACAAATTTCTTGATCTCTTCATCAAAACGTTGATTCCAACTTCTTGATGCTTGTTTCAATCCATAGATTGGTCTTTTTAACTTGCATAATTTATTAGGATGTTTTGGATCGATAAAACCATCAGGTTAAACCATATGGACAGTCTCTTCGAGATGTCCATTAAGAAAAGCGGTTTTGACATCCATTTGCCAAATCTCATAGTCATAATGAGCAGCTATGGCAAACAATATCCTAATTGACTATAGCATTGCCACAGGCGAGATGGTTTCATCATAATCAATCCCTTGAGTTTGAGTGAAACCTTTTGCTACAAGTCTTGCTTTGTAAGTATCCAAGTTTCCATGCATATCTGTTTTCTACTTGAAAACCCACTTGCATCCAACCGGTTTGGAGTTAAGCGGAGGGTCAACCGATTCCCAAACTTGGTTGTCATACATGGATTGCATCTCAACGTTCATGGCTTCCAGCCATTTGTCACAGTCCGAATTGGACATTGCATCATGGTATGTAGTTGGCTCATCGGAGTCAACCACGTAGCATCCATCCATGAAAAATTCATATCTTTCAGGTGGAATGCTAACTCTACCAGATTTGCAAACGTTTTGTGTGTATTGATCAACCTCTTGATCATCATCAACAACCTCCTGTTGATTGTTAGTGTCAACCAAACATGTATCGGCTTGTGGATCATGATCCTCATCAAATTCCACTGTTCTATACATCATTCCTTCCATAAGGAACTTGGTTTCCAAGAACTCTGCCTTTCGAGCAATAAATACCTTTTGCTCTATTGGATCAAAGAAGTAGTATCCTATACAGTCTTTGGGATATCCAACATATATACACATAGTGGATCGACTTTCCAATTTGTTTTGGGTGTTAAGCTTAACTAAAGCTTCACAGCCCCATACTTTTAAATAAGATAGCGATGGAACTCTTCCATGCCATTTTTCAAAAGGTGTCGAATCCACTTTCTTGGTCGGGGCCATATTCAAAATACGAGCCGCGAAGAGTAGTGCAAAACCCCAAAATGATAGAGGTAGTGAGCTTATATCCATCATAGATCGAACCATATCCAATACGGTTCGGTTTCTCCTTTCAGACACACCAATATGTTGTGGTGTTCCGGGAGGACTAAGTTGTGAGACAATCCCACAACTCCTTAGATGATCCTGAAAAGCCTCACTGAGGTATTCACCTCCTCTATCTGAATAGAGAACTTTGATAGTTCTATTGAGTTGATTTTCTACTTCATTCTTGAAGATTTTGAACATTTCAAAAGCTTCATGTTTATGTTTCATCAAGTACACATAACCATAGCGACTGTAATCGTCGGTAAAGGTAATAAAGTATCTTTCACCCTTCCTTGTCATTGTCTTAAAAGGACCACATATATCCGAATGTATGATTCCTAATAAGTCTTTTGCCCTCTCGTTAGTACCACTAAAGGGCGACTTGGTCATCCTACCTTGTAAACAAGGTTCACACTTATCAAATGAACCATTTTCATTTGTTTTCAAAAGACAATTCTTTTGAAGTGTTTGAATCCGATTCTTGTTTATGTGACCAAGACGACAATGCCAAAGATAAGAATCACTTAAACTCATTTTAAGTTTCTTGGTGCTTGATTGTTATAATGTGTTATTATACGATGAATCATCATGAACCAATTCATAAATACCATCGTTTACAAACTTTAAATCATAACCATATTGTTTTAAAAGCGAAACGGAAATTATGTTCCTAGTCAAACTAGGAGCATACAAAATGTTTTTAAGAACAAATTCCAACCCATTTGAAAGTTTCAAAACATAGTCTCCTTGGGCTTTGACATCAACTTTGTTCCGTTACCCATGTAGAGACTTGTGTCTCCCTTCTTAAAGTGCTTATTTCTTTTGAACCCCTGCAACAGATTGCAAATGTGAGCTCCACACCCGGTATCCAATACCCATGTGTTTGAAGAAATAACATTTAAGTCAATATGGATCATGAAAGTTGTACCTGAGATCTGCCCAGCATCCCTCTTGTTTCTCAACTCTTTGAGATAGGTTGGACAATTCCTTTTCCAATGTCCTATCTCACCACACTCAAAGCATGGATTGTTTTCCGTTACCTTAGGATTCATAAGCTTAGGTTTTGAGGTTCCCCTTTAACCTTCTCTTTCCCTTTGCCTTTGATGTGCCCCTTTCCTTTGGCAACATTTGCCTTGGGATCGGGGAATGGCCTTTTCTTATTGCCTCCCTCATTGACCGAGGGAACAGGTAGAACCTTTCTACCCATCCCCGCCTCAGCTGTTTTGAGCATTACGTGAAGCTCACCAATGCTCTTGTCCCATCCGTTCATATTGTAATTCATTATGAACGTCTCAAACCTTTTAGCTAGGCCATTGTAAGGCCCCGTTCCCGGGACGCTTACAACTGGTCAATCATTACACATAAAACATACGTTTATAGATATTTTAAATAACATTGCAGCGGAACATTTAAAAATGGCATCTCATTTCATCATAAAAGCTTTTACAAAGGACTACATCGTTAATCAATAACAAAATAGTCATAAACAGTTACCTTTAGTAGTAAGAGGATTCCTTAGGTAATCTCGTTTATCCGAATCCTCTACAAACACCATTTTGTTTATAAATACATGCAACATAATACATTACAAAAATATTATCAAAGGAATGCCATCCTAAAAGAGCCGAGTAGCCGCCTCGTGCCATCCTCATCAACACTACCTGCCAACTTGAAACACATAAAAAGTCAGCGTTGCTGAGTGAGTTCTAGTTTTATAATAAAACATACTTTTCTTTCGTTAAAAATGTTCTTACATACATGCGATCACACAACATACGTACACATAGATAATATTATTATTATCTTCATTATTCATTCATTAGCTTTCGTTCGTACTTGAACTACATCCCTTCTCGTACACAACGGCCCTACTTGGGCGATTGGGCACCCTTCAGTCGCATGGCCTCCCTGCGACTGAACACTATGCGATTGGACCAATGCGGATGAGCATCCATGCGGATGAACTCCTAATTATACGAATGGACTTTCTATCATGCGAATGAGCACTATGCGAATCAGCTTCTATGCGACTGAACCCTCAGTCGTGCGACTGAACAGCTATACGAATGGACCTATGCGACTGAACTTTCAGTCGTATGACCAGTCGTGAGACTAAATCTCCAGTCGTGAGATTGAGCCTCAGTCGTGTGATTGAACCTCAGTGGTGCCTCAGTCGGCCGATTGGCCCTCCCCTAGCTGGGCAACGACTGTAGTTCATTCCAAACTGCAGCCGCGACATTCGGCCTTCAAACCCTTCCAAACTCATTCTAAGCCCAAATCAACCCTCCTAAACCTTAGGGAATCATACTATGACATCATACAAGCACATACAAGTCCTAAATCATACTCTAAACACACTACACACAATAACACCTAAATGGGTCAAACACACACATTTAAAAAACGGGTTTATATGTGTTACAGCCCCAAAATCATTTGAAAACAAGTAAATGAGGGGTCCTAGAACTCACACAAACTAGAAGAAGATGAAGAGCTTCGTTTGGACTAGTTACTCGACGCCTTTCAAGCCCGAATCACCACTTTTCTCTCTTCTTTCTCACGTTAGTCAATACACATCCTCATACTACCATCTTTCTTCTTCACAAAGAAGACCGGAGCACCCTAAGGTGAGATACTCGGTCTAATGAACCCCTTATCTAGCAGCTCTTGCACTGCTCCATCAACTCTTTCATTTCCGTCGGAACCAATTGATATGGTGCTTTGGCAACCGGTTGGGCGCCTGGTATCAGATCAATCTGAAACTCGATCTTTCGGTCAGGTGGCACTCCTGACAAGTCTTCAGGAAACACATCTGGAAAATCACACATAACCGGTACATCAGATAGTTGTGGTGCGGGTGTATCCACATCCTTTACATATGCCAAGTAGGCACTACATCCACGCCTCATGCACTTTCCCGCCACCGCCATTGAGATCACTTTCGGGATCGTCGTGACCCGATCTCCATAAACTGTTACCGAACTCTCGTCAGGCGCTATCAAACGAATCAGCTTCCTTCGACACACTATATTCGCCTCGAAGTCCACCAACCAATCCATCCCAAGCACCAAATCAAAACCACCTAAGGTCATCGCAAATGGTCTAACCGGAAATTTATGGCCCTCTAATTCCAGATCACAATCGTCTATCACCTCGAAAATCCTGGTAGACTTACCTATCGCAGTTTCTATATCGAACGGTACATCGACACGTCTACTACTAACAAGTAGTTTGGCACAGAAGGCAGCAAAAATAAAACTCCTACTGGCACCCAAATCAAATAATACGGAGGCTAAAGTTTGGTTCACCAGAAACGTACCGGACACAACGTCAGGGTCCGTCCTAGCCTCCTCCTGCGTCATCGTAAATGCCCTGGCACTTACCCTCGGTCCTTCATTCCCCGTCTTCTTCACGCCGGAACCCTCAGCCCTCGGCTTCTTGCAGTCTTTATTCATATGACCACTTTCCCTACAGTTGAAGCACCTCATGCCCCTACACTCTCTAGCCATATGACCAGGCTTTCCACACTTGAAGCAGACGTTCAACCCCAGTCTACACTTCCCGCTATGCTCCTTCCCACATTTACCACACCTCTTCAGTCCCGTACCCGGCGTGGCTACACGACGGTCATCCACCCGGGCCTTCTTGTTGCTCGTTGAAGCATTACCCCGACCAAACCTCTTCCCATTCCAATTCCTGTCACCACCACCCTTCCTACCACCTTCAGCCACCACCGCCACTGCCCTTTCATCGTACAGTCTCCCCGCCAAGTCCACCGTCGACCTAAAGGTGTTCGGTCGGGCGGCGATCATATGCCTGTGAATATCCGCCGGCAAGCCCTGAATATACCTCTTGATCTTTCGCGACAGAGGTGTCACCTGATCCGGCACCAGACATGCCATTTCATTGAACTTTGTGGTGTACTGTTGGTGGGTCATCGTTCCCGCCTCCAGCTGCAGGAACTCTCTCTCAACTTTATCCATTTCTCGATGAGGACAGAACTCCTCGATCACCACCCTTTTCAGCTCGGACCACTTCATCCTCCCAATGGCCCTGCTACCCTCGGCTTGGACTATGTTGTCCCACCATCATAGAGCCGAATCCGTGAAAGAGTGGGTAGCAAACTCACCTTTTGGTTCTCCCGGCACTCGCTGATATCGAGAACAGTCTCCATTTCCCTCACCCATCGGTGAGCAGCAGCAACAGTGCCATTACCGTCAAAGGTAGGGGCTTGCACCTCATAAATGCCCCGTAATTACAGCCTCGTGCCGTCCCCTGCACAGGCTCCTCCTTCTCTTCCTCTTCATCATCAGAAAGAACCGTTTCCGGCTCTGATTGCTCCTGTCTTCCTGAGGACCTATTCCTCTCTTTTCTTTCTCCTTCCCGGACAACCATTATCACCTCGGTCACCACAGACGGTAAGATCGTCTGCATGACCTGATGCACCTCTTCAACCACTGCCTCTTTTACGGAGGCTCTCAGATTGGCGCTCTCGTCTACACCCTCCTGATGAGGGGTCTCGGGTTCTTCAGGAACCACTTTCTCCACCCTAGGTCTTCCTCTTGTGGCCCGTGGTTCAGCACCACGTCCGCCACCACCTCCACCACATGAAGCTTTGGATGATCTACCACCGGCCATCCTCTAACACTCACTGAAAGATTCAAACACCAACACGGTCATTCAAGGGAATAGCTCAGTTTATGTCAAGCATAGTAAGTCCCTAATTACAGTGGCCAGTTGTGATTAGCCACTTACTTTACTCTTCGTACCCCAAGCATTACCTTTCCTGACTACATTAGTATCTAAATCTAATAGTAACACATAAACACATAACATGCGCACATAATACTGGTTATCTTTAAGAAAGTACCTGATGGCACGCAGCTACTCAGTTTGGCATCCCTTCCCTTTTTGTCCCATTCTCAGTTTGAGATTAGGTTTATTTTGAAAATTTACCCATTTCACTTAAACTTTGGCTCTGATACCAACTTGTAAGGCCCCGTTCCCGGGACGCTTACAACTGGTCGATCATTGCACATAAAACATACGTTTACAGATATTTTAAATAACATTGCAGCGGAACATTTAAAAATGGCATCTCATTTCATCATAAAAGCTTTTACAAAGTACTACATCGTTAATCGTTTACAAAATAGTCATAAACAGTGACCTTTAGTAGTAAGAGGATTCCTTAGGTAATCCCGTTTATCCGAATCCTCTACAAACACCATTTTGTTTATAAATACATGCAACATAATACATTACAAAAATATTAACAAAGGAATGCCATCCCAAAAGAGCCGAGTAACCGCCTCGTGCCATTCTCAACAACACTACCTGCCAACTGGAAACACATAAAAAGTCAGCATTGCTGAGTGAGTTCTAGTTTTATAATAAAACATACTTTTCTTTCGTTAAAACTGTTCTTACATACATGCGATCACACAACATACGTACACATAGATAATATTATTATTATCTTCATTATTCATTCATTTGCATTCGTTCGTGTACCGTTCATCATTGACATTCACATTCTTACTTTTGTTCGTACGTCTTTTACATACATTCATACATTCGTCCGTACGTTCGTTGCGTTCATTCATGCGTTCATTACATTCATTCGTACGTTCGTTACGTTTATTCATACGTTCATTACATTCATTCGTACGTTCGTTACTTAGGGTAGGTACATAGACCACTTATCTGTCCTCATTCATTTTGGATCAATGCCATGTGCTATACCCCGAACATTATGCACTACTGTTGGTGCTGGACCTGTGATAATTAATCACGAACGTTGTGAACTACTGCTTATCCAGTCACCTAGGGTAAGCGGCAAGGATCCCATACATATGGTCAATCACAAACACTGACCCCAGTGTGCATCCTTCGGGGTGGCTAACCCGCACACCGTTGAGCTAACACCTTCATTAGGTGTACACCTCCATACATTTGCTTGCAAGCCTTTTCTTACATTCATTCATTTACTCATGCATGCATTCATTCATTTATTCATGCATGCATTCATTCATCATGTTCCTCTTTCATTATCTTTCACTTTACGTTTCTTATTACTTTCGTTTCATTCATTAATCATAGCACGTAAAGTTACGGAAGGATAAACATGTATCGAAACAAGGAACATCGACATTTACAAGTCATCAGTCATTACCATCATATAGGGCTACATCATACTTATCATACATACATCATGCATATACATGCAATACTATCACCATCGTGTCCAACGTAACTTCTAAGTCTCGACAGTTATCACATATGCACCTACGAAAATTATCACATCATTACTTACCCTTGCTCTTTTCCCGAAGGCCAGTACTTGAACTACATCCCTTCTCGTACACAACGGCCCTACTTGGGCGATTGGGCACCCTTCAGTCGCATGGCCTCCCTGCGACTGAACACTATGCGATTGGATCAATACGGATGAGCATCCATGCGGATGAACCCCCAATTGTACGAATAGACTTTCTATCGTGCGAATGAGAACTATGCGAATAAGCTTCTATGCGACTGAACCCTCAGTCGTGCGACTGAACAGCTATACGAATGGACCTATACGACTGAACTCTCGGTCGTATGACCTGTCGTGTGACTAAATCCCCAGTCGTGTGATTAAGCCTCAGTCGTGCGATTGAACCTCAGTGGTTCCTCAGTCGGCCGATTGGCCCTCCAGTCGCCTAGCCCTAGCTGGGCAACGACAGTAGTTCATTCCGAACTGCAGCCGCGACATTCGGCCTTCAAACCCTTCCAAACTCATTCTAAGCCCAAATCAACCCTCCTAAACCTTAGGGAATCATACTATGACATCATACAAGCACATACAAGTCCAAAATCGTACTCCAAACACACTACACACAATTACACCCAAATGGGTCAAACACACACATTTCAAAAACGGGTTTATATGTGTTCCCGCCCTAAAATCATTTGAAAACAAGTAAATAAGGGGTCCTAGAACTCACACAAACTAGAAGAAGATGAAGAGCTTTGTTTGGACTAGTTACTCGACGAGTTTCGACCCTGAATCACCACTTTTCTCTCTTTTTCTCTTCTTTCTCTCTTCTTTCTCTCTTCTCCTCTTTTGGCTGAGTTTTACAAGTGTGGGGAGGGGAGATGGCTGCCCTCTCCCTTAAAGCTACAATTCAGTCACCCGAACTCCAGGCGACTGGACCTTCGGTCGCCAGATCACCATGCGACTGGACCTTCAGTCGCGTGAGCTCCATGCGATTGGACCTCCAGTCGCATGACACTTCAAAAAAATCAAATTTTCGGGCGTTACATCCATTAAGGATCAAATCCGTGGCCAACTCCTTTGAGACAGGACATTTAAGCCTCTCGAGGCGATCAATGTGGCTTTTCATCTTAAGTACATAAGATGATACCGATTGGGTTTCTTCCATGCGAAACGCATGAAGCGCTCGAACCGTTTCGAAGCGCTCGAACCGTTTCGAAGCGCTCTACCCTAGCTTGTTGAAGGAACATTTCCTTCAATTGGGTAATCATGTCATATGCCCCATGATGCTCCAAGTCCTTTTGGAGTTCGGGAATCATATTTCCCAACATGAGGCAGGATACCTGCATGGAATCCTCAGTATACTGAAGCCAATCGTTATAGGCCTCAACATCCTCGGGGTCGGGTTGGTCAGGAATAGGATCGTCAAGGACATAGGCCTTTTCTCTTGCTTGAGAACAATTCTCAAGTTTCAAAACCAGTCCATAAAGTTGTTATGGTTCAGAAGATCCCTCTCTAAAATAGTTCTCAGTGATAGGGTATGGACGGTCGGGGTGGTAGCATTATTGTTTGCGGCCATTCTACAAAATTTACAAAGTTTTTATTAGTATTTCTGAAAAATTACATTTTAATCATTAATACCCTTTTATGTCTCATAGATAATTAATAATTAAAATCTAGAATCCAACGTTACATTCAAATAATGGTTAGGTGACCTTTATCCCATTATTTAAATTAACAAGGTAGTCAACATTTGACAATTGCAACCTTTTGCAACTTCTAGCCTTTGTGGGATCGGTTAAACATCTTATGTTTGGTTGGCATGTTTAATCCCATCAACACCATTGTACGCCATGCTTCGGTGACCCTATGCACATGGTTTTCAATTCAATTCATCCTACTTACACACACGTGTGAGTTTACACATACAAGTGGTTATGTGACCTTTATCCCACAAATACGTTAAGCCCACATCAAAACACAAGTTCCCTAAAAGTGGTTAGGTGACCTTTATCCCACAAATAGTTCTCAAGTGATTCGAGTGTCGTGTAAAAGGATGGTGTTAAACTTGTTTCCAAAGGGATTTAGTTTTCATTAATTCTAGTTTTGAAAACTCTATGTACCTTGTATTTGCATGCTTTCAAAAACATGGTACTGTGTGGTTCTCCTTTTTAAAAACCCATTTATTACAATTATTAATCCTTTTAATAACCTTTTATTAAACACTTAATGATTAGGAACCATAAATTTTCAGCTTGTTATGTTTGCTAATGAGTTTGTTATGCATATCCAAATATCAAACAACAATCATACAACAAACAACCAAACAAGCATAATCATACAAACATATGTTCATAACCATAGCCACTAAGTTGACTACACTTTTTTGCCATCACAAGTGTTGTCAAAAGGTCTTTCCTAAGGGTTAATAATGACATATCATATGTGTCCATGAACTCCCACTTGAATCAACATCCAAAAGCTTCAAGTGTCCATGTCTTTTGTGTCCTTCCTTTTGGGTCTTCATCTTGTGCATCTTCCTTTACAAAACCATATCCTAATACAATTTTCTAATAAAAGGAATGCACCTATTCTATTTATTACATAACCAAATGAATAAATAAATTACAACCAAAAATACAAGCACAAAAGAAGTTATTACAACCCTTTGAATGAATACAACCATCATGACAAAATCATAATCAACAAAATCCAAAACACATATGGTCAAGGCTATGTTATGCACCAAAATATGTATCCATGTACTACATTTCAAGAACAAAATGAACCCCTTTTTATAACCATAAAGTTCTAGCCAACATGAACCAAAAACATTAGGGTTATTTCCAAACAACATAATCAACCATTTGATATCATCTTTTCAAGATTTAATCATAAGCATGCAAGATATAACCTTGAAAGGTTGGGGTTTCATCATATCATCACAAAACAGCCCCTATTAGGTTGTTAAAGTCCTATAAAACCAATTTTACAAGGACAAATGAAGCTAGTCATCCACATATCCGGCTCTAGATGCCAATTTTGGGTTTGTTGGACCATTATCCAAGTTGTTTAACCATTTAAACAAGAAAGATGCAGCGGAATAAGAGCTTAATGTTATGGTTTATATTCTGAAAATCAAGGCTCATATCATGACAACAACAAACCCAAGAACATAAGGATCATATATATGTGTTTGAGCTTGCTATCAAGAAGAAGAAACAACCAAAACAACACTTACAAAACAGCTTTAGAAGAGCTGCAAAAAATCGAACTTTGGATGAAGATGGAGCTACTCTTGAATGACCAAAACACCAAGATAGATGTCCTCAAGCTTGCATACCCACAAGTGTGATGCAAACACCTCTTGTTGCTAGGATTCAACCCCAAAATCGCAAGAGGGGCGGCCGAATAATGTCAAGAGATGGGGTTTTTCCCCCCAAAACCATTCTCCAATTATTTTATAAATTTACCTTTTATTAGTTATATAATTAACCTTTTAATTATATAACTCATACACACTTTTATTATTTGATGTTATTTAACCAACTTAAACAACATTACAAATAATACCCATGAACAAAATATCCTTATAAGTTATTCTATCTCACATACAATTTATTTAGAAAACCCATTTTCTAAATTGGTGTAAATATTTAATTGCATGATCATATCACCAATTAAATATTAGTTAGGGTTTGCTAAACTTGTTATCGGGTATGACCCGACTTGGATCATGACGTACTAACCATATCAATGTTCTATGTGTCTTGGGCATAAAGAGACCAACACCATTCTTAGTTGAAACACTTGGATTTTGAACTGATTGTCTGACAGGATCAGCTTGCAGTGGGACATCTTCATTAAGTTGCTCAGAAGAAGTTGGAGGAATCATTGGAAAGTCATTCGTTCTTTCTACTAATGATGAAGATTCAGCTGATTGTAGGTTTCCTGCATCAGAGAAGTGAAATTGATCAAAAGATTTTGTAAAGGAATCAATATCAAACAACCAGTCAGGACCATTTGTAGATTTGGGAAAAGAATGTTCATTGAATTGAACATTTGTTGATTGATCAATTATGTTTAATCTGGGATTAAACACTCTATAAGCCTTTGAGACAGAAGAATAACCTACAAAGAATCCTTCATCAGACTTGGATGAAAACTTTCCCAAATGGTCTTGGGTGTTTAATATTGAGACAGGACAACCAAATGACTTAAAAATCCAATAAATGGTTTTCTTTGAAAGATAAGTTCATAAGGAGTCTTGTTGCTTTCTTTTACACTCAAAGTTCTATTTTGTACAAAGCACGATGTGTTAACTACTTCTGCCCAAAGGTAATTGGTAGTTTAGCATCGGCTAGCATGGTTCTTGCTGCTTCAATTAGTGTTCTATTTCGCCTTTCAGCTACCCCATTTTGTTGAGGAGTTCTAGCTGCACTAAATTGATGAGCGATGCCTTTGGTTGTACAAAATGAACTCATTTCTTCATTTTTAAATTTTGTCCCATTATCACTTCTAATTGATTTAACTTTATGATCAAGTTGGTTTTCAATTTATGTGATAAAATCTTTTATTAGTTGGGACGCTTCGTTTTTAAGAAGTAAGAAGAAGACCAATGTAAATCTGGAAAAGTCATCTATGATCACCAAAAAATATTGTTTCTTTCCAATACTCATAACATGAGTTGGTCCAAAAATGTTCATATGAAGTAACTTCAATAGAGAATCATTTGTGTTCACTAGCCTTGGTTTGTGGGAAGATTTATGTTGTTTTCCTTTGAGACACGCTAAACAGTGGTCAACAAAGTGAAATTCTTTCTGGGGCAAACCAATGACATGATTTCCCTTAACCAATTTGTTCATGTTTTTGAAATTTGTGTGTCCTAAACGTCTGTGCCAAAGCTGTGACTCATCAAAAGATGCTTTTGACAGAAGACATGTTTCTTCTTTTAGTAAAGCAGAATTGAGGTTTAAGACATACGTGTTATTTTTCCTTGGGGTCTTCAAGACAACCCATTCTTCCAAAATTTGGAATCCTGGTTTTAGAATGTAGCAATGAGTGTCAGTGAAGTGAGTTTAATATTTCTTGTCACAGATCTGAGACATGCTGAGCAGATTGAAATTTAGTTGTTCATAGTAGTTCACTCTATCAAAGCTCAACATCCCATTTGTCACAGATCCTTCACCAATAATTCTGCCATTATGAATCTCCACCAAATGCCACAGTAGTTCCTTGAATATGCTTGAAGTTATGAAGGAGGGAACGATCTCCAGTCATGTGTCGGGAGGACCCATTGTCCACATACCATAAACTATTGGACCTGCATGAATGACCCTGCAAGCACAAAAAGAACTAATTAGAGTATGCAACCCAAGCCATGATGGTCTTGGGTTTCCTGTTCCTATCCATGATAGTAACTTTTTAGTACTTTCCTCTAAATTGTGACTTGGGGGATGTGGTTAATTTCTATTTATACCTTGGTTGTTTCATCACATCTACATCAACTGAAGTGTCAGAAGAGTATTCAAACCTTTGATTCCTATTTCTCTTCAAAAATTCAACCTGTTTTTGATTACCAAACTTCCTTTTTGAATTATAAAAATGATAGTTTATCTGAAGTTATGTTTTATATTTCATTAAACTCTTTTTAACTCTTTCAGATTACTCAAATCATCATCAGACCTGGAAGTCTTGAACAATTTATTTTGAAAATGACTGTTGATTTTGGGTTTTGCAGATGTGATTGGTGAAATGGGCTTGTTTTGAGGAATTCTCAGTCCCTTTTGTTTGAAGAAACAATCAGATGTGTTATGGTTGGTCATATCACATACAGAACAATATTTCTTAAAATAACAATTTTAGGTGGGATGATTGTTCATGTCAAAGATTGAGCAAAATTGATTGAAAAAGCACTTATCTGTTCTGTGATTTGACATTTCACGCACGTCACAATACATGTGTTTGTTTCTAGACACTGATCCTGGTGTTGATGTCTCAGTGACTTTACCAGTTTTGAACTGAGCCTCAATTTTTGATTTTGGTGAGGAATCATGATCAGTCCTTTTAGTAGTTTTTTCACAACACTGCTAGTCTTGATTTTCTTTGAGTGATTTTGCTTTCTTAAACTTTTCCTATCCTCTTTTTCTTGTTGATTTACATGATCTTTATTAAAAATATCAAAACCAACTCCTTGCTTTGGTTTTGATGATTGAGGATCTGATCTGATCTTTCATTTTGAAACCAGTGAGATTTTACTTTTGATTTTTGGTGAACCTTTGTCTAATTTGATTGAATTCTTTGGAGATTTGATCTCATAATCAGATCCGCTTTCAATAGATGGTGTCACAGAATCATCAGATATCTTCTTTTCTTTGGAAATTGCAGGAACAAATTTCACAAAAGGCACTATGGATTTGACAGGACTTGTTGGTTTAATGACATTCACTGTTTTGTCTGAGTACTCTTTGATTTTGATAGGATGACCTAACTTAATTTTCTCCTCATTTGTTTCAATGTAAACACTTGGTTTATTTTGAGGATTAGTGATTTGAGTTACTATTGACTTAGGTTCAATAGTTTTAGGTTCAATTTTATCAAAAAGAGTGACAGACTCAGGCATGACAATGTAATTGTCATTATATAGTAGGGGACATAAATTGTATCCAATCCCAATCATATCATTGTGCTCCTTCTGTGAATCAAGCATCTCTTGCAGCTTAGCTGAAGACAGTTTAAACTTTTCAAGTTTCACTTCCGTAACTGATTGCTCAGCTTTGGATCGGGCTAGCATTTCAGTCAGTTTGTCATTTTCAGCTGCAAGAGTGTACTTTTCTCCATGCAGTTTTTCTATATCAGAGATGAGAGATTTGATTTTTATTTCAAAGCAATTGATTTCTCTTTTATACATCTCAGATTTTACTTTTTCTTCTTTGATTTTAGCTGCCAATTTGTGATTGTGCTCACGGTAACCCTGTAGTTCAGTAATACATTTATCACGACACAAATTAGATTTTACCTCAAAAGGCATTGGAGTTGGACCATCATTGATGTGAGCCATGAGAGCATGATTTTGGAATTGAGGCTTCACTTCCTCAGCATATAAGCTCCAGTCACATACTCTATCTTGTCTGATGACAGGTGCATTTGAAGTAGATTGGTTGGTTCCATGCGCTTGATTTGTCAGTTGTGGCTAACTCTGGTATGGATCTTGATGTTGTTGGTGGTGATGATACTGTTGCTGTTGATGATTGTTTGACTGATAGCTTGAGATTGGTTGTGAGGTTGATTGGCCCTGAGAATTCCTTTGAAAGCTATTGTTGTTTCTTCTGGGGGCATTACATTCTCTTGAAAAATGGCCAGTCATACCACAATTGAAGCATTTGACCTTGGATTTGTCATATCCAAGCTTTGTATTTTCATTAAAACTCAGCTTTCTCCCTTTTTTGAAGAACTTCTTAGCTCTCATTGCTATCATAGCCATTTGCCATTGCAGATCCATTTCTTCCACATCATCCGGATCCATTTCTTCTAAGTCTTCTTGGATCAGGTGGGCAGAAGTGAGTCTACCTCCCAAGTATGCTTCAAATTTATATGCTTCAACAACTCTAGGTCCACCTAGGTTCCTGCTCCTTTCATCAAGTTCAAGAGCTTTAATTTAGGCTATAATGATGTCCAAGGTGGTACTCTCCAGATCAGGAGTGTTTTTCAGCATGGTAACATTTTGTTTCCAGCTTTCAGGAAGGCTGTGAAGCATCTTTTTACTCAACTCATTGACTTTATATGTAACCCCCATAATCTCTAAATCATTCACCAGCTGAACAAATCTATGCAATTGTTTAGAGATTGACTCCCCCTTGGAGTGATGAAAGGTTTCATATTGATTAACAAGTTTATCCTTGTTAATTTCAGCTACTTCACTGATGCCTTCACACATAATCAGCAGTGCATCCCACACAGCTTTAGTTGTTCCATACTTCTCAAGCCTTTTCAGCACATCCATTTTCAGTACTTGAGTTAGAATGGAATAAGCTTTGAGATCAATTTTTATCTTTTTGTAGTCATCATCATGAAGAGTGATATCCTCTATGGGTATTCTTGAGGTTTTGTATAGAGCAGCTTAATCAGCAGAAAGTGTCACTGGAATGTGAGGCCCTTTACATATGGAAATCCAATAGTCCGGATCTACAACTATAATGTAATTCATAAACCTAATCTTCCATTGCTTAAACTCTGATTTGTGTTTAAGCATAGGAGGTTTAGGAGTATGACCAAGTTCAGAGAAAGTATGTGAATCCATTTTAATAAGTTGTTTTTAATTTGTTTAAGTACTGATTAGGTTGATTCTTAAGTCCTCCTAGTCCAGTAAGTCCAAAACAGGCTTATGTAATCAGATCTGCTGAGTGTAGGTTAGAAATTTGTTAGAACTTCTTTTGTTGAGTTTCTGATTTAGTTTCTTGTCTGATTTTATGTTGAAGCAACTGTTCACAGATTTGTTTTTAGAGGTTGATGATGAATGAACAGTAACTATCGAAGTATTTCAGCAGATATTCAACTTGTATACTGAATAGAGGTAGTCGAACACTCTATCAGCAACTCAATCACCAGATCAATCGAGTTCAGCTTAGATCTATGCATATCTGAAGAAGAACCAAGAACCAAAGCTCTGATACCAATTGACTGGGTTTTATGAGAATAAATTTCTCTGTTGTTGTGAAGCAACTAGGACCGAATATGATGATTGAGGAAGTGATTATATGGCAGAATCATACAAACACAGAACATTGAATGCAAGAAATACTCATAAATGCACTTTTGTATTGATTAAGATGAATAGTTACAATAAATGCTAGGGTTTTAGCACTATACATTAACTAGACACATTGGGGACAAAAGACTATGATATTCTGATTGTCTAACGTTAGACTAAAGTCAAAAGTCTAAGTCGAAGTCTAAAGTCTAAAAGTCACCTCACATACGACGTTGTCTATTCTATTTATAGGCTAACAAAAAGCCTTTACAAAAGACTAAAATACCCCTATACATAATCTAGTCTAACTACAAAAGGTCTTCATCAGCATTTGTTTTGTTCATCCGCATTGACTAATGCGGATGTGTTGAACTGTTGGGATTGTTAGAAGATAAAATCAAAGTTTAACCTCTTAAACTTTCTGAAAAACGCAGTGGAAGTGAACATTATAACATGGTATATAATCTGAAATTTCAGGTTTTATATTGATGTTATAAGTTATAAACAAACCCAAGAACAAAAGGATCTTTAATATGTGAATGATGCTAGCTATGATAACACAAAACACAACTTATGGACAACCATAAACAAGCTGCCATAAACTACCTTTCAGCAGCAAAAAGAAGGTCAAAATGGATGAAGATGATGATGTTTTGAGTGGCTAGCCTTCAAAGGAGAAGACCCCAAAACCGTGATACCCACAAGCTCTTCAAACACCTTGCTTGTTAGGATGCAACACCAATTTCATTCTTCTCTTGAAGATCCGAATCTTGTTGAACCAAGGCTGAATTTTCAGCTTCAAAAACCCAATTTTCAGCAAGGAAGAAGAGAGAAAAGGGAGTTTCTTGTGTGTGAGAGAGAGTGTGAGAGAGTCTAATGATAGAAGAGTGTTGGAATGGTAAAGACTTGCAAGAAACAAGACATGATATGGATGTTTCCAAGGCCTTAGGCGGCCGTTTTTTTGGTCTTCAAATGGGTTTCCCACCCATTTGATTTTTTATAAAATCACACACTCTTCAAATCATTAAAATTATAAAATTTAAGCCTAGTTTAATTTTATAACATAACACATTTTATATGTCATTATTTAACCAACTTAAATAATGAAACAAAAAAAATTATCTCATGAACAAATTATCCACATATAATTTTGTTCTATCACACAAGTAATATTTAGAAAACAATTTTCTAAATAGGTGTCAACATTTATTGTATGATCTTATCAACAAATAAATGTTTATTTGGTGTTTGTTCGGCTTGTTATTGGGTATGACCTGACTTGGATCATAACGTACTAACCACATCAATCTTATATGTGTCTTGGGTATATACGATCCAACAATCTCCCACTTACACAAGATTCATAGAAGATTGGGCTAGCAGTAAATACCGCCTAACAACGGTTTACTACCCTTAATACGTATGACTAAGTGCCATTCAATAACATCATCCTCTTCAAGTACCATACTTGAAATGTTTTAGGTGAATCAATCATCTATCCTTTTGTCACAGATGTCATGTTAAATCCCAGAGACACAGAGTGATCATTCTCCATTGATTTAACTTTATCAGGCCTTAGACATCTTACTCTCAACGAATAAGAGGGACAAATCCCATCTTGACTACATACGTCTCTCACAATTACCTTATATCATACCTGAACTCAGACTTATGTACTGCCATATTTCAGAACAGCGAAGAACTGAGCAAAAGTGAGATATTTGGTAAATATCAAGACCCAATATGTGTCTCAGGTCAGAGGATACCAAATGATGTTCGACTTTACTCAAATTAACTTATGATCAATCAGGAAGATTCCATGTAGTAATATTTGAGATGCAGGTCAGTCCAATATTTGCATCCCACAAATATCTATGAACTTTGGCAGCAACCAATTGCTCTATATTCATCCTTATGAATATCCACCAATCCAAATTCATAATAGTCTTACCCTCATACTTGTCCCACGACTACGGACATTTAGAGTAAGCAATTTACCCATGGATTAAAAATGCTAAATTGGAACATTCATTGAAATATTATAACCAAATAATTTTATTCAAGTAATAAGAGAGTTCCAAATATCCAAATACGAAATTACAGATCAAATCCAATCACTAGAATATCGAAGTCCCATGGCACAGGTATGACCTTCATGCTTTGCCTTTTCTAGGAGCTTCGTGAGAGGATCCGCAATATTTTGATCCGTGTGAACTTTGCGAATACATATCTTTCCTTTCTCAACTTCATCTCGTATGTAGTTGAATCTCCGCTCAATGTGCCTATTCTTTTGATGAGCACGAGGTTCCTTGATTTGAGCAATCGCACCCTCGTTATCACAAAAGATCTCTAGGGGGTCCTAAATGGAAGGGGCAACCCCTAGATCGGCAATGAATTTCTTCAACCATGCAGCTTCTTGAGCTGCTAATGAGGTGGCGATGTATTTCTTCATCTCGTATGTATGCACTTTGATTTAAACCAATCAACCACCTTGATCTATCCCTATAGATCTTTATTCCCAAAATATAGGCGGCTTCACCAAGATCCTTAATGGAAAAGCAGCTTCCAAGCTAGCCTTTTACACCTTCCATTGTTGGAACGTCATTCCCAAATAGTAGAATGCCATCGACATATAATACTAGGAAAGTTATTGTGCTCCCACTAGCCTTTTTATACACACAAGCGTCATCAGTGTTTTTTATGAAGCCAAATTTCTTTACCTCCTCATCAAAATGGTGATTCCAGCTTCTTGATGCTTGTTTCAATCCATAGATTGATTTCTTTAACTTGCATACTTTATTAAGTTGTTTTGGATCGACAAAACCTTCAGGCTGAACCATATAGACATCTTCCTCAAGATATCCATTTAGGAAAGCGGTTTTGACATGCATTTGCCAAATCTCATAATCATAATGAGCAGCTATGGCAAACAATATCCTTATAGACTTTAGCATCGCAACAGGTGAGAAGGTTTCATCATAATCAACCCCTTGAGTTTGAGTGAAACCCTTCGCTACAAGTCTAGCCTTATAAGTATCCAAGTTTCCATGCATATCGGTTTTCTTCTTGAAAACCCATTTACTTCCAACTACCTTGGAATTAAGAGGTGGTACAACAAGTTCCCAGACTTGATTGTCATACATGGATTGCATCTCAACGTTCATGGCTTCAAGCCATTTGTCACAATACGAATTGGACACTGCATCATGGTATGTGGTTGATTCATCTGAATCTACCACATAGCATCCATCCATGAAAAATCCGTATCTTTCAGGTGGATTACTAGTTCTACCGTTTCTACGAACGTTTTATGTGTATTGATCAACCGCTTGATCATCCTCAATATCCTCATGTTGAGTGCTAGTTTCAACCAATCGTGCATCGGGTTGTGGTTCTTGATCCTCCCCAAGATCCACTCTTCTACTGCTAGTTTCTTCCATAAGGAACTTTGCTTCTAAGAACTCACCCTTTCTGGGAACAAACACATTTTGTTCCAGTGGATCATAGGAATAATATCCCATAGAATCTCTAGGATATCCAACAAAGATACACTTGGGGATCGAACTTCCAATTTGTTTAGGGTGGGAGTCTTAACATAAGCCTCACAACCCCAGACCCTTAAGTATGATAGGGATGGAACTCTTCCATGCCATATCTCAAAGGGTGTCCTTTCCACCTTTTTGGTTGGGGCCATATTTAGAATATGGGCCGCGGAGAGCAAAGCGAAACCCCAAAATGATAGAGGCAATATGCTTCTAGCCATCATAGATCGGACCATATCCAATAAGGTTCGATTCCTCCTCTTAGACACACCATTATGTTGTGGTGTTCCAGGTGGATTGAGTTGTGAGACAATCCCACAACTCCTAAGATTATCTTGAAAAGCATCACTTAGGTATTCACCTCCTCTATCGGTGCGGAGAACTTTAATCGACTTGTTGAGTTGATTTTCTACTTCATTCTTGAAGATTTTGAACGTTTCGAAAGCTTCATTTTTGTGCCTTAATAAGTACACATACCCATAGCGACTATAATCGTCGGTAAAGGTAATGAAGTATCTTTCACCATTCTTAGTCATTGGCTTAAAAGGACCACATACATCCGAATGTATGATTCCTAATAATTCTTTTGCCCTTTCGTTAGTTCCACTAAAGGGTGCCTTAGTCATTTTTCCTTGTAACCAAGATTCACATACATCAAATGAATCACATTCATTTGTTTTTAAAAGACCATTCTTTTGAAGTGTTTGTATACGTTTCTTGTTTATATGACCAAGACGACAATGCCAAAGAAAGGTATCACTCAAACCCAACTTGAGTTTCTTGGTGTTAGTTTGGTACAATGAACTATTTAAAGTATTTTCATGAACCAATTCATAAATACCATTAATGGGTATAGCTTTAAAATAGAACATATCATTTAAAGAAACATGAATATCATTTTCAACAAAAGATAATACATAATCATAATGTCTTAACTGGGATACTGAAATAATGTTCCTAGTCAAACTAGGAGCATACAAAACATTCTTCAAAATTACATCCTAGCCACTTGGAAGTTTTAAGATGTAGTCCCCACGAGCTTCAACTATGACTTTAGTTCCATTGCCCATGAAGAGGCTAACATCCCCTTGATTGAAGTCCCTACTTCTTTTGAACCCCTACAACAAATTGCAAATATGAGTTCTACATCCTGTATCCAATACCCATGTGTTAGAAGATGTAACATTAAGATCAATATGTATCATGTATATTGTACCTGAGGTCTGCCCGACATCTCTCTTTGCTTTCAACTCTTGGAGATGGATAGGACAATTCCTTGCCCAATGTCCAATATCCCCACACTTGAAGCATGGGTAATTTATAGCAACCTTTTGCTTCTTCTCTTGTGGTTTGGGTGGCATCCTTGCCACTCTTTTCCCCTTTCCCCATACGGGTCCCTTACCCTTGGTAACCTTTGCCTTGGGTGCGGGATGAGGCCTTTTCTTGTTCCCACCTTCATTGATGGTGAGAACGGGTAAAACCCTTTTACCCATGGCCACCTCGGCCGTTTTGAGCATTGAGTGAAGCTCACCAATGCTTTTGTCCCAAGCATTCATGTTGTAGTTCAACACGAACGTCTCGAACTTCTTGGTAAGGCCATTGAGGATCAAATCCGTGCCCAATTCCTTCCAGAGGGAACAATTAAGCATTTCAAGGCGTTCAATATGGCTTTTCATCTTAAATACATAAGATGAAATCGATTGGTTGTCGTCCATATGACATGCATGGAGTGCTTGAACCGTTTCGAAGCGCTCAACCCTCACTTGCTGTTGGAACGTTTCCTTCAGCTGGGTTATCATATCATAAGCTCCGTGATGTTCATACTCCTTTTGGAGATCCAGAGTCATGCTTGCTAGCATGAGGCAAGACACTTGGACGGAGTCCTCAGTGTATTTCAGCCAATCGTTATAGGCCTCCTCATCATCCTCAGTAGGTTGATCGGGGATAGGGTCGTCTAAAACATATGATCGTCTCTCTTGCTTGAGAACGATTCTCAAGTTTTGATACCAATCAATGAAATTGTTATGATTTAGACGTTCCTTTTGTAGAATCGCTCGTAAAGATTGGGCGGACGTAGATGAGTTATCATGATTATCATTATTGGTGGTCATCTACAAAATTTAACAAAGATCTATTTTAGTATTTTCGATATTGCTATTTTTAATAATTAATTAATGCCTTTTAAGGTCATTTTCATATTAAAATCTTGAACCCAACATTACATTTAAATTGTGGTTAGGTGACCTTTATCCCACGATTTAAATTAATAAGGTGGTCAACGATTGACGGTTGCAACCATTTTCAACTTCTAGAGGTATGGGATCGACTTTAAACATCATATGTAAAGTCAACATGTTAATCCCATCAAAACCATTTGGAAACCACATCGTAGATGATCCATTTGACATGGTTTGCAAATCAAGACATCCTACTTACACACACGTGTGAGTTTACCAAAATAAGCGGTTAGGTGACTTTTATCCCACGGATATGGCATTCTTACCTCAAGTCATAAGTTCCCTCAAAATGGTTAGGTGACCATTATCCCATCAAGAGTTCCCGAGTGACTCAAATGTTGTGTAAAAGGACGGTGTTGATCTTATTTTAAATATTTGGAGAATTCATGATTCTAGTTAAGAAAACTCTATGTATCCATATTTGCATGCTTTCAAATATAACATACCCTATGGTACATTGATTAAAACCTTTTAATCTTTAAAATCATTAAACAATATTAATAACCTTTTATTATCTTTTAATAATTAAGGACCATGAAAATTCAGCTTGTTATGATCATTTATTAAGATTGTTAAGCATATCCACATATCAAACAATCAACCAAAATGATAAACAAACAAACATATACAAAACAACCACATGTGCATAACCATAGCCACTATGTTGACAACACTTGTTTGCCATCACAAGTGTTGTCATTTGGTCTTTCCAAAGGGTTGAATACAACACAAAGATGAGATCTTCATAGACCCCCACTTGAACTTGCATCCATATGCTTCAAGTCCTTCTTTTTGTGTCTTCCTCTTGTGCTTCCATCTTGTGTGTCTTCATTTACAAAATTTATATCCCAATACAAATTTTCTAATAAAGAAAGCACACTTAATCTATCTATTACATTACAAATGAATGAATAAATAAATTACATCCCAAAATTAGCACAAAAGAATAATATTACAACCGAAATGAAAACAACCAAAACAAACATCCATTCCATACCAAATCAACACAAGGTCAAGGCTAGGTTATGCACCAACATGTACAATGATCATATCATCCAAAGTAACAATGAATCCCCACTAAAACCACGAAATTTCAGCCAACATAAACTGAAATTTGGGTTTTAAACATTGTCCAAACAATATACATATCATCATACCTATCTTTCAAGGTTTAATCACAAGCATGTGTGATATAACCTTGAAAGTTTGGGGATTCAACATACAAGAACATAGCAGCCCCTAAAGGGGTTTTAAAGTCCATAAAACGAATTTTTAAAGGACAATACAAGCTAGCTATCCACATAACCAGCTCTAGATGCCATTGTTGGGATTGTTAGAAGATAAAATCAAAGTTTAACCTCTTAAACTTTCTGAAAAACGCGGCGGAAGTGAACATTATAACATGGTTTATAATCTGAAATTTCAGGTTTTATATTGATGTTATAAGTTATAAACAAACCCAAGAACAAAAGGATCTTTAATATGTGAATGATGCCAACTATGATAACACAAAACACAACTTATGGACAGCTATAAACAAGCTGCCATAAACTAACTTTCAGCAGCAAAAACAAGGTCGAAAATGGATGAAGATGATGATGTTTTGAGTGGCTAGCCTTCAAAGGAGAAGACCTCAAAACCGTGATACCCACAAGCTATTCAAACACCTTGCTTGTTAGGATGCAACACCAACTTCCTTCTTCTCTTGAAGATCCGAATCTTGTTGAACCAAGGCTGAATTTTCAGCTTCAAAAACCCAATTTTCAGCCAAGGAAGAAGAGAGAAAAGGGAGTTTCTTGTGTGTGAGAGAGAGTGTGAGACAGTCTAATGATAGAAGAGTGTTGGAATGGTAAAGACTTGCAAGAAACAAGACATGATATGGATGTTTCCAAGGCCTTGGGCGGCCGTTTTTTTGTCTTCAAATGGGCTTCCAACCCATTTGATTTTTTATAAAATCACACACTCTTCAAATCATTAAAATTATAAAATTTAAGCATAGTTTAATTTTATAACATAACATATTTTATATTACATTATTTAACCAACTTAAATTATGAAACAAATAAAATTATCTCATGAACAAATTATCCACATATAATTTTGTTCTATCACACAAGTAATATTTAGAAAACAATTTTCTAAATAGGTGTCAACATTTATTGTATGATCTTATCAACAAATAAATGTTTATTTGGTGTTTGTTCGGCTTGTTATTGGGTATGACCTGACTTGGATCATAACGTACTAACCACATCAATCTTATATGTGTCTTGGGCATATAAGATCCAACATGAACTTCATCAGCATTTGTTTTTCTTCAACCACATTAGTGTTTGACCATCAGCATTGACAAATGCGGATGAACAAACACTTAGCGCATTTGTTGCTAGGCATCCGCATTAGTAAATGCGGATGTGACAATCCTTTGGCAGCATTTGTTCGGCTGTCCGCATTTGGTAATGCGGAAGAATAAATACTTGTCAGCATTTGTTCTTTGGTCATCCGCATGTGCAAATGCGAATAGCCGACACCTGTCTTCTTTTGTTGATCCAGATTCTTCATTCACAATGGTTCTTGGACTTAGGGAGATTTCAGCAGAACAACCATCATCCACTACTTAAATTGGCATGTATGATCCTTTCAGGGTCCAAACAGTGCCCCAAGAACTCCTTAACAAAACGGTGTTGCTGAGAAGAGAAATAGGACACTCATTGAGGCTGCTAGAACTATGTTGGCTGATTCAAAGCTGCCTCTAACATTCTGGGCAGAGGCAGTCAGCACTACATGCTATGTGCAGAATAGAGTTCTTATAGTTAAGCCCCATGGAAAGGCCCCTTATGAGCTATGGAACAAGAGACCACCATTCATTGGTTTTCTTAGGTCCTTTGGCAGCAGGTGTACCATACTTAACACAAAGGACAATTTAGCAAAATTTGCTGAAAAGTCGGATGATGCTATCTTTGTTGGATATTCTTCAAGCTCCAAAGCTTATAGAGTATACAACATTAAGAATCAACAATTTGAGGAATCATCCATTATTATTGTCAACGAGCACACTCCTTGTGTTAAGTGGAATGGCACTGAGCATATCTTTAATTTAGAATTGTTTCCAAACTATTCTAAACCTTCTTATGAGAATGTTTTAACTAGAACAGGAACTCAAAGTGACTCAGATGAGGATCAACTGTTCGAGTTACCCAGACCTCTTCCAAGTTCTCCAAGAATTCCTGAAGCTCAATCTCCCATAAAAATAACAAGTGGAGCTTCAACCAGTTGTCAACAAAGTGAGCCTCAAAATTCATTGAGTGACAACTCAAACACTACACAACACCAAGCTGATGGAAGTAGCAATCAGGAAGAACAGGAAACTGTTAAGGCTACTCCAAATCAAATGGCTGCTGATGAGGTTTCTCCTTTATTCCATCAGTCCTCATTGAAAGAATATGAAACCCCAGATGGTCCAAATGTTCACAATCTTAAGCAAAACTTTTCAAATCTAGATCTCTCCATGCAAATGGATGTGATCCCTAGACTCAGGATTCACAACACTCACCCAGCTGAAAGCATCATCGAAGATGCTTCTAAAGGTGTGAGAACAAGAAGACAAACTAATAATGGAAATGTCTGCTTGTACTCATGCTTCCTCTCACAGATGGAACCAAGCATGGTAGAAGAAGCTTTGAAGGACAGTAGTTGGATTGAATCAATGCAAGAGGAATTGCTTTAATTCAAAAGACAAAAGGTTTGGAACCTATGCCCACTACCACCTGGTAAAGTACCCATTGGCATAAAGTGGGTATTCAGAAACAAAAAGGATGATAGAGGTTTGATTATCAAGAACAAGGCAAGACTAGTAGTTCAAGGATACACTCCAGAAGAAGGAATTGATTACACTGATGTCTTTACACCTGTTGCAAGACTTGAGGCAGTTAGGATCTTTCTTGCTTATGCGGAATCCAAAACTTACAGTTTATCAGCTTGATGTCAAGTGTGCTTTTCTTTATGGGGATATAGACAGAGAAGTCTATGGGTGCCAACCTCCAGGATTTGAAGACTCATAACATTCCAACTACGTGTGCAAATTGGACAAAGCTCTTTATGGGTTACACCAGGCACCTAGGCTATGGTATGAGACCTTGTCTCAGTTTCTCCTAAAGAATGGTTACACAAGTGGTACCATTGACAAGACATTATTCATAAGGAATACTGGAAAAGACATTTTGCTTGTACAAATCTATGTCAATGACATCATATTTGGTTCCTCAAATGACTAAATGTGCAAGGACTTTGAAAGCATTATGAAGAAGTTTGAAATGAGTTCCACGGAAAAAATGGACTTTTTCCTTGGAATTCAGGTGAAGCAGATGTAAGATGGATTCTTCATTAATCAATCTAAATATTTCAATAACATTTTTGAAAGATTTGACATAAAGGATTGCAAGCCAGCAAAGACACCTATAACCAGAAATCACGATCTTTGTCCTGACTCCGACGGGGAGGATACTGATCAACATCTGTGTAGGGCAATTATAGGATCTCTGATGTGTCCCACAGTAAGTAGACCTGATATTATGGTTGTAACTTGCATTTATGCAAGATATCAGGCTACTCCAAAGGTGTCTCACCTAGTTGCTGCCAAGAGAATCCTAAGATACCTCAAAGGAGCTCCGAAGTTGGGACTCTGGTATTCTAGAAATCAAGACTTTAATCTCTATGGCTACACTGATGGTGACTATGGTGCCTGCAACATCAACTGGAAATCAACGTCAGGAGGATGTCAATTTCTTGGTGGAAGGATAATCTCCTGGCAATGCAAGAAGAAATCTTGTGTATCTATATCAACTGCCGAGGCTGAATACATTGCTGCTGCTAGTTGCTGTGTTTAGCTGCAATGGATTCAAAATCAGATGTTGGATTATGGCTTCAATTTCATGGAGACTCCTATTCACATTGACAATAAGAATGCCATCTCCATTATAGAAAATCCGGTAAATAAATCAAAGACAAAGCACATTGACATCAGGTATCATTTTATCAGAGATATTCATGAGAAAAATCTGATCAAATTAGTCAAAGTTGACTCAAATGAACAATATGCTGATTTGTTCATAAAGGCATTTGATGAATAAAGATTTAAATATCTGATTATAGCTATTAGGATGATAAACATTGACTAACTTGTCTCATTATGGAAAACCTTTTAATATGTGTTCTGTCTGTGTCAATCAATCTAAGCCCAGTTACAAAAGGTCTTTCTTTTAAAATCTCTTAAAGTATGAATTCTTCCAAAAAGAAACATTCTCTCAGAAGATATCTTTGTTTATCTTTCGAAGGCAACTTTTCTAAAACTTGTAGTATCTTCGGAAAGGTTTTAAGCTTCAGAAGAACATTCAAAGTGCTATCAAATCCATTTCCGAAGTGATAAAACCTTTCATTCAGAAGACCTTCTTACTCTCGGAAGTAAGACTATCTCACCTTCGGAAGTAAGTTTGACTTCGGAAGATATTACACTCGGAAGACTCATACTCTCGGAAGAAAAACTTTACTACGTAACGTAAATCTTTGGGCCCCACTCTGTAAGGTAAAGATTTTCTTAATGATGTCGGAATATTTAAATGACTTATCCTTACCGCCCCTTTCACATCATAACCCAAACTATCATTTCACCTTATCCATCCGCCATTTTCCCACCTCTCTCGTTAATCTTTTTAGCCATTTGCAAGCACCTAATTGTTCTTCATCTTCACTGTCACTCTCTCAAACTTACCACTACTCTTCCCGATCTCAGTCAACAATGGCTCTAAACCCTCAGCACAATCAAGTCACGATCCTTGACTCTTCAAAGGACGCGGATTTCTCTAAAATCATCCAATTTTTGCTTTAGTCTACCTACTACACAGCCCTCACTGTTAATCCCACTATATACTCCAACTATATGGCCGAATTATAGGCTAATAGTCAGATTGACACCCTGAATGGAGTTAGCGTTATCAGGTCAAGAATTTGTGGCCAAGATTTAGTCATATCTGAACAGACCATCAGGGAGCACTTAGAGCTTCATGATGAAGGTTCTCCTATGGATCGTTGGTACCACAGTTTTGCCGTAATTGCTAGAGGTATGCGAGATTTTTTTTAAAAACCTCGTACATCACATTCCTTATATCTTTCTCTATTTTAATTGTAGAATACATATTTATATTCTTTTAATACCATTTACTTCTTTTCTACTCACATCAATTAATACTAAATGTTTTTAAAAAATATGAGGGATGAACACTAGATCCTTATATTTGGGGGATGAAATTGTTATCCTCTAAATTTAGAGAATGAGATTTGAATGCTTTAAAAACTCATTACATCTAATACTCTCTCTCTCCCCCCTCTCTCTCCCCTCCCCCCCTCTTTCTCTTTCTCCCCCCTCTCCGCCGCCGCCCCCCTCTCCGCCGCCGCCCCCCTCTTTGCCCCCGCCCCCCTGCCGCCCCAGCCGCGGCCCACGTTGCCACCCACGCCGCCCATGTCACCCACGCCGCCACCGCCCCCGCCGCCATCGCCCCCGCCGCCAAATGGCAGCATTCAAGTATGGTATGGAAACAGGATGATGGTAAAGTTCCCACTGATCACTCTTGATGATTTTGATACTTGGTGTTTAAGAATGGAAGGCTTTATCAAGACACAAGACAGTAGGACGTGGGAGTCTGTTACCACAGGACCTTACATTCCATGCACCTCTTCAGCTGCTGCTGGAGGTGGCATGATTCCAAAGGATGTGGCTTACTACTCTGAAGAAGATATAAAAAGAATAAATGTAGACCAAAAAGCCATGACTGGCCTCCAAACTGCTCTTCCAAATGCCATCTATAAGGGCTTCAATAAGTGCAAAACAGCTAAGCAACTCTAGGATGTAGTGAAGCTGATGTATGAATGGTCTACTAAAGCCAAAGAAAACAAGAAAGACCTTCTGAAGTAGCAGTTTGAGAACTTCACCTTCAAAATAGGTAAAACCATGACCCAGAAATACTTTAGGTATGTTGAGATTATGGACACTATGGCGGACGTTGGAGTAAAACTGGAGGACAAGGATATTATGAGGAAGTTCATGTCCTTTCTTCCTAAACAATGGACACACTACTATGTGGTCCTTAAGAGGACTGAAAATTTTAAGACTCTCACTTTCACCGAATTTTATGGCATACTCAGTGATTACTAGATGTAGACGAACATGCAAAATTCATTTGGCAACTCCAGCAATCAGCAGAGTTATGCCCTTCATATAGGTGAAAGGGATTGTAAAGAACCACAATACCATTACATCTCTTACCCTGATAACTCACCAAAGGGCCCTTTCATCACCTTCCTAGAGACACCAAGGGAGAGCTACATCCAAGGAAGCCTATTTCAAGAGACAAGCTCATCTCAAGCTTTTATGTCTTATGATGAAAGCACATATAATTTTCTCTTCACCCTTGAAGATTTGGATAGTATTCATCCGGATGATATGGAGTACATGGAGATAGTGGAACAAATGGCTCTTCTCACTCATAGAGCCAAGAAATTCTACAAGAGGACAGGGAGAAAGTTTCCTAGCAATACATCTAGTGGAAAGTTTGTGTTGGACAAAAGCAAGGTGAAATGTTACAACTGTAACTAGATGGGACACTTTGCTAGGGAGTGCAAGGCACCCCGGACAAATGGTGGCCAGGCACAACCCAAGCCAAACTACACTGAGGGAACTCCACACACTAAGAAGCCTAAGCAACAAGATACAGTTGTTGTAGAAGAAGGAGGCTATGATTGGAGTTTCCAGGTAGAAGATGTCCCTCCAAACCAAGCACTGATGGTAGATCTTGATGAAGCCAAGGTATTGGAACATCTTTGTACCCCTGATTGCATTGCTAAAGTAAACAGATATAGGTCCTATAACTTAGAAATATGATATGATCTTAAGTCCTTGAACATCTTAAAATCTGATTTCAAAAGTGCTAATAATGAATATAAGTTAAAAACAGAAGACTTAAAGAAAACCATTTCAACTCTTAAACATGTGTATACCAACTACATGACTCAAATCAAGGATCTCATCACTAAGTTAACTGAGTGCCAGGCTGAGCTAGTGATCAGTAAAGCCAAGGTAGAGAAACATTAACTTGAAGAAGAGACCTTCAAGAACATAATATCCTCATCCCTACATTCCAAAATGTGTTATCAGAACAAATAGGGACTGGGATCCAGTGAGATAGCTCCTCCACACACTCTACTATCTGTAAGATATCCTAGGTGTGGAACTAGCCAAGATGAGCTTCCATCCATAGATCCTAGTGTTGAAGAGGATGAAGAGGAGATAGTGAAGGATAGATCTGTGAAGAGTGAAGAAGATCATCCTAACAAGGGTCACTATTCTCCTGAGGAGAGGAAGAAGTCAGGGATGACTAAGTTTAAGGGGAAGAACTTGATTCGAGTAGCTAAGAGAAGATCCAAGAGAGCTTAGGAGATCAAGGCCACCTTTAACTCCAAGCAGAAGCAAGTCTTTATCTCTACAGGATTTGAAGTGGCAAAGACTGAGAATATAACTTTGAACTCCAGTACTAAGAGTTCAAGTTCATGTCTAGTACATCCCTGTGAAGGAATGAAAACTGATCAGCTGAGTAACACTGCTACTCAACATGAACCATCCACCTCCAAAGGCAAGCCTCACCCTGGGAAGCTTGCTACAACATCTAAAAATATGAGGATGGAGATGGAAAGTGATCAAACTCAGTCTTTCATTCACAAGAAGATTCTTAGAAGAAAACAAGTTCACTGCATTATGTGTGGCAATACTTCTCATCTTGCTAAGGATTGGCTCAAAAATTCCAAAAGTATTGTCAACACAACTAGGAAGAAGACTTCTGAGAGAAGCAGGAAGAAGAAAGCTTCGGAAGAAATCTGTTCTTCTTTTAGAAGTTCCAAAATGAAAATGAAGACAGGTGAAAATTTCCTTCAGAAGAAAATTTAGTCTTGGAAGAAAGGAATGCTTCTAAAGCACTGAAGCTTGCTGTAGTGAAAGCAAGACCATCCAAAGGGTCGGTCTCCAAAACATCCGAAGTTGTAAAAACTTCTAAAGCTTTGAATGTCAAGTCTAATCTTTCAAAGATGGTGTGGAAGACAAAAGAAAACCATGTGACTGAGGATTCATCATTAACAACAGCAAATGATCCCCAAAGTCTTAGTATAGGATCAATTATTGTTACATTGTCTTCAGTTCATTTTGAAGAGTACAAGACCACTAAGGCTTAGGTTTCCAAATGTAACTAACTCTCTTTATTGTGCAGGGATAGCTGAGGACCAAGAAGAATGTATGGATCAACAACAGTCGCTGTACCAGGCGCATGATAGCAATGGCTCTTTGCTTCAAAACTTTGAAAGAATTGATGGAGGGCCAGTTGCTTTTGGAGTAGATATGGGAGGTTACATCACAGGAAGGGGTAGGATCACAAATGGTAAGCTCAACAATAAGAAGGTAAACTTTGTTAAGGAGCTTGGGTATAATTTACTGAGTGTATCCAAATTTTGTGACTAGAGACATAACACGCTCTTTACTGAGCATGAGTGCATTGTTCTCAAGCCTGGGGTGATCATTCCTCAAGAGCATATCTTGCTGCAGAGCACCCCAGAAAGGAAACATGTACAAGATGGATTTGCAGAAAACATCCCCCTCAGGAGAGGTTTCTTGCTTTCTGTCTAAGGTCAATAGTGATGAGTCTTTCCTTTGGTATAAAAGAATGTGCCATGTAAACTTTAAGAACATCAACAAGTTAATTAAGAATGATTTGGTAACTGGAATGCGAAAGAAAGAGTTTACAAGTGATGATCACTATGTTGCTTTCCTTAAAGAGAAACAACACTTGGTGTCTCATAAGCCAAAGGAAAAGAACTCTATCACTAATCCCCTACACTTATTACATATGGATCTCTTTGGGCCCACTAGTGTAATGAGTCTAGGAAGGACCTCATACTATTTCGTGATCACAAATGATTTCACAAGATACACTTGGGTTTTCTTTCTTAGAACTAAGAATGAAACTCCTGATATCTTAAAGAACGTCATTCTGAAAATTGAGAATCAAAGTGATCACAAGGTCATGATCATAAGATGTGATCAAGGAACTGAATTCAAAAACTAAATCCTTGACATATTTTATGCTGAAAAGGGTATTATAAGATAATATAGTGCTCCCAGGACTCCTCAGCAAAACAGTGTTGCTGAGAGGAGAAACAGGTCACTTATTGAAGTTGCAAGAACCATGTTGTCTGACTCTAAAATATCCATCATCTTTTGGGCAGAGGTAGCTAACACTGCCTTCTATGTGCAGCACAGAGTTTTAGTATTCATGACTCAAGGTAAGACTTCTTATGAACTATGGCACAAAATAAAACCTTTCATGGATTTTCTCAGATCATTTGGATGTCCTTGCACCATCTTGAATACCAAAGATCAAGTAGCCAAGTTTGCTGAGAAATCAGATGATGGACACTTTATTGGATGCTCTTCCTAAGCTAAGGCTTATAGAGTATACAATCTTAGAACTAAAGTAGCTGAAGAATCAGCCAATGTGATCTTTAATGAGCACACACCCTGTGTGAAAGGTTCTAGTCCTGACTGGCTATTTGATCTTGATTTAGTTACAAATTATTTTAACAAATCTTGTGAAGATGTTTCAAGATCTATAGGTAATACATCAACAAAAGATCCTGATCCAAGGTTTGAGCTGAGAAGACCAAGCAAGACTATTACTTCCGCTCCAGTCGTAACTAACCTTGCAGGTGAAGTTCCTATCAATACAATAATGACAAATCAAGCTGATACATCTGAAGTGCCTGAAAATTCTAGCCTGGAGGCACAAAACAAAATGGAAGGAACTTCAAATGTAGGAGGAAATGGTAGTGGTGACAATGATCAAGAATTTCTTGATGTTGAGAACCATTCCATTGAAGACAGCATCAATGATGTCATATACTCATTGGATCAAGCTTCTCTTGATAAGTGTGCTGATATGGTGGGAGACATTTCATTGCCAAATCTAAACTTCTTAAATTTAGATCTGTCTAAACAACTCGTTATGATCCCTCAACTTAGGATCCACAAGTCACACCCCACCACAAACATCATTGGAGATATTGACAAGGGGGTGAGAATAAGAGGACAAACCCATGACAAAAATGTTTATTAAAACTCTTATTTCTTATCCCATGTAGGGATAAATAAAGTGGATGAGGCTTTGAAGGATGGAAGTTGGATTGAAGCAATGCAAGAGCTGCTTCAATTCAAAAGGCAAAAGGTTTGGAGTCTATGTCCTCTTCATAAGGGAAGAATATCATAGGAACCAAATGGGTGTTTAGGAATAAGAAAGATGATAGAGGACTTGTCATTAAGAACAAGGCAAGACTAGTTGTTCAAGGATACACACAAGAAGAAGGAATTGATTACACTGATGTTTTGCTCTAGTAGCAAGACTTGAAGCTGTTAGGATATTTCTAGCGTTTGCTGCATCAAAGGACTTCAAAGTCTACCAACTTGATGTCAAGTGTGCATTTTTATATAGGGTCTGATTGATGAAAAAGTGTATGTCAAACAACCACCTGGCTTTAAGAATAAAACTTTCAACTCTTATTATTTTTTGAAACCAAATACTGTTCGGAAGAGAAAATACTGCAAGTAATTTTTCTTCCGAAGTCATTTTTCACTAAGCTTAGGATTATCTTCCGAAGTCAAAATTTGGCTTCAGAAGTTTTTCATAAAGCTTCCAAAGATAAATAACCTTCGGAAGAGTTTCAACTTCCATGGAAACTACCTTTTTAGACACTTTCTCAGAGGTGGGACTAACATTCGGACTTCAAAGTTTATTATTTTGGATTAACTTTGTCTCACGTCCATTTCGTATAAATATACCCAACGGTTCCTCCTTCTATCACTATCTTCTTCATCTGCAAATTCTCTAAACCCGAATTCCCACTCACCGCCTTTGTTCTTACCTTTCTTCACCTTAAAGCTACCACAAATGACCAACCTTGACCGCAGAAGCCCACCAGATTTTTCCATGAAGCTTAACATGCAATACAATTAGGTTGCTCTGTTAAACTCTGAGAAAGATCCAAGTTTCTCAGAGGTTTGTCATTTTCTTTCCTTGTCTCACTACTTCACCTCCCTCACCATTGATCCTCCACTCTATGAGGATTAACTATTGGATTTTTAGAGGACCTGCCAAGAGGTCACCATGGATGGGGAGAAGTCACTATCTGCCACAGTGCAGGGGAGGACAATCTTTATCACTCCAGCTTCAATCAACTCTTACCTACAATTGGATGATGTAGAAGGTGAATTGTCCTTCCCAAAATCTATTGTAAAATACTCCTTTGAGAAGATGGGCTATGAAGGTTCTCAGTCAGAATCTTTAAGAAAGGAAAGGTCTCTCCTCAATTAAAATACCTCCTCAATGTTATTATCCACAGTTTGTCTAACAAACATAGAGGTTGGGACCAGATTCCGAAGACCTCTCTTTCATAGTCCATGGGATGGTTCACGGGGTCAAGTTCAGGTATTCATAATTTGTGCACAATAATTTGCTTGCAAACTTGGACTCCTTAGAATATTAAGTATTCCCTAGATATGTCCAGTACATTCTCAACTGTGAACTAGGCTCACAATTGAGGGGAACAGGTAATGTTCTAAAATTAGGACAGATGAAGCCCGACATATTCAAGACAATAAGAAAGACAACTGTTGGCTTCTCAGGGGTAGAAAAATCCCTAGTCCCAAAAATGTTAGAGCTCATTGCTCAAGGTGAAAATCTAACAGCACCAGCTAGTGTTGAACCCATACCTTCTACTTCAAGACAACCTACATAGTCACAAATAACCATCACCTACCAAAGAAAATCCAAACGAACCCCTGCTCAGGTTATTCAACTTATGCAGGCCCCTATATCACCACCCATACAGGAAGAAGTGGACACCGGAGCTCCCACTTTGCTTGAGGAGCAAACCACTCCGATCTTACAATGTCATGAGGTTCCTCATGTTCAGACTGAAGAGCTCATCACCCAAGAAGCCTTAAGCCTTCACTCAGAGTCTCAACACTCTAGTGAACAACCTTTAGGGAAAGCTACCATCCCCAGCCTCTAGATTTAAACCAGCCAATTCCCAGCCTAGACTTCTATGATGATGAAGATATGGCACTCAGTGAGTGTCATGAGTCTCTCTTCTCTTTCCCTGCTCAAATAGAGATGAGTACTCCTATGTCACCCATATATTGCCACATTATTCACCCCCACTGAGGTGGATCTTCCTGAACCTATTTAGTAGATCCATATGGAAGAGGCTCTCACTCTTAAAGTGATTACATCATTAAGACCTCAACTATGGCAACCCAGCCCATTGACACTTCAACTGAAGTTATCAGTGAGTAGGGGAAAACCAACAGCCAAGAATAACAAGCTGGTGATGAGGAATAAGACTTAGGTTTAATTCTCTCATCCCCAGTGATTCTTCTATAGAAGATGAGGAAAATCTTAGACTAACGGTGCAAAAACTAACAAAAACATGCACCTATTTAGTCTCCAAGGTCAGTCACTTTGAATCTCAAGTGACTACCTTGCAAAGAAGGGCCAAGGATCAACAACTTGAGATTTCTGATCTCAAGGAGCAACTAGCTTTGAGACCCTTCAAGAGAACTTATCTAGGAACAAAAGAACCCGAGGATATGATAGCTTTCACCTCCAGCTCACCTATGCCAGAGGGTGATGCTACCAAAAAGGGGGATGAAGTTGTCACAATCACGGAACCTGGGAGTTCTTCTCAGAGTATGGACATTAAGGAATCACCAACCTCACTTGCAATTGTTCACACTTAGCAACCTCCTGAGGTTCATATTGATGTGGATTCATTTATACAAAGTCTGTTTGAGGAGGGAATACCAAGGGCAATGTCAACCCCACCATATGGAGCTGTAAATAAGATTCTAGGGTAGAGGTATGATGCTAATAGAAAAGTCCTAGTACTGCACAGATCTCAAGGACAGTAAGAGGTATTCAACTTTCAGACCTTGAACTTCTATGATAGTCTCTCACTAGTTAATATGCCACTAGCCAACCCAACTCAACATAGGCAGGCTAGCATATTGGATAAGAGAATTCAAGACATAATTGTTGAAGAGTTCAGACAAAGAAGACTACTACAAAGGGGTAATGTCATTGGTCAATTGGATGTTGAGGTGGAACCAAAGATTAGCTTCGAAGGGGAAACCTTGACTGAAGGCCCAGTAATAGAACCTGTGAGCATTGTCATAGAAACAACTACTTCATCATCTTTTACCCTTAGTGAAACACCAAATGGTAAAGGTCTTTCACAACCTCTCTCTGGCCAGAGCTTCTGAACCAAGCAATAAAGGGTAAAGCTCTCTCCAACCTGAGTCGCCAATGCCTGTGAGTGACAAAAGGAAGAGGAAAATGACCTCTAAGGAGATTAAGGGGGAGAAAAAAGAGAGTAAGAGGAAGGTAACGGAAGAGAGTTCAACTGGTTCCTCATGCTTCATGGAAGCTGCAATCAGGACAACCCCCAAGCCAAACACTCAAGATGATGAGTTGAGGGCTGCCAGATTGAACTACTTGGGAACCAAAAACTACAACATTGATGAACTCATCTCTCTTCCCGTAGAAGAGTTAAATGAATTGACAGACTTATAGCTGAGAAAAGAGAAGAAGGGGACAGAGGATGCAGAACTGCTCCTCAAGGTTAAAGAAGAAAGAAGGAAAAAGAGGTTGTACAAACATGCACCTACTCTCTCCCTAGTTCATGAAAGTCCTGAGAGAGGGAGGCTGTGGCAACTGAACAACCTCAGGTAGACAAAGAGGCTGACAGATAAAACATGATCAACTACCTGACTACCATAAGCCTCTATCAGGCATCTGCACTTCTTCCCCTCTTATTTGAATTCATTGAATTTGAACATCTTAAGTAGCTGGAACAACAATTTATAAATGAACAAAAGGCTGCTAAGAGAAAAATGAGAGAAGAAGCTACAAAGTCAAGAGCCATCATCCAGAAGAGCCAAAAGAAGTTTGTTGATAGACAAAGGATGATGAGCTTCTTGAGGCTGTATGGATTCTCCAGAAGGAGGCTTTGTCCGATGTCTCTATCCACTATGGATGAGCATATTAGAGTGATCAAGCAGAAGATTAAAAAGGGAGAGCTTGTGGACTTGCATTCTCCGGCCAGCCAAGTTCCTCCTGAGGTAGAGGTTAGGGTTGAACCAACATAGACAACACAACTTGGACCTTCAGCTGCATCTCAACTGACCTCAAATTCTATTCCACAGTTGGGTTCTACTCTTTCTCCTTCTGAACCTATGAGGGAAGAGGACCCAACTGAGAGAGGCACAACAAAACAACCTAGTACTCAAGACCATCCCTCTCAGTTAAACACTCCTAAGAGGAAGAAAAGGATGGCCCTGAAGAGAGTATACAAGAAGGCAAAGGAATCCACTTCCAGACCTCAGCCTCTTGCAACTGGAAGACAAAGGCATCCACATCCTGAGAAAGTGCAACAAGAGACTGCTCAACCAACTCCTACTCAAGCACAACCTCTTGCAACTGGAAGACCCATTCTGTCATGGACCCTTGCTACTAATCCAGACAGATGGTATGTCATCAAAGATCAAGGTGGTTAAGATGTCTACTTCTAGCAAGACATGCTTGATCTACCTCTACATGATCTTCATGACATGAGAAGGTACTATAAGAGTCTGAAGGACCCTGACTAAATGATGAAGAAGGGAATGGTCTTGGTCCTAATGAGGACTGTCAATTGATGAAGAACTTTCCCTGCTTTGGTAGCATCAGCCTAGGGGGAGTTTGTAAGGTTTTATAAAGGCTGATGCAACCAAAGCAACCAAAGGCTTCTTACATGCATGCACCCATTACCAAGTAGAAGTTGCACTGGAAGTTTTATACTTAGAGCTAGAATTACTCTAAGTATAAAATCTTCCGAAGCCAAAGTTGCTGCGGAAGCCTTACACTATACTCAGAAATTGTCTAAGTGTAAAATCTTCCAAAGCCAAAAGATGAAGTCTTCCGAAGCTTTAAAGACAAAGTCTTCCGAAGCCAAATAAAGTGAAGACTGATTTCTTCCAATGATAGAGAAGAACATGTTTTTCTCGGATGTACTTTTGCAAAAAGATGACCCACTGTCCGCTGCAACTCTGAAGGCTCGCTAACTTGCAAGAGTTGGCGAAAAAAGGTTCATGCTTTTGCAACTGTACATTGAGGTTTTGAGTCTGTAACTTTCTACTTTATGTACTTTTATCCTTTTTGTAATATATTATGATGTGAGCTATGACATGTTATAGTCACTAGTCAAAAGGCAATCTGCCTTTTGACTCTATATTGATTTTGTATTTCAATGTTTCAACTGGCTTTCCAAGTATAGCCGGTTGTAGGATGTAGTATAAAGTATCTCAGGATCTTGTATTGTAATAACCTATGCATTGTAACTCTTGTAAGAGAACTTGAGATTAATATACAACATTCTTGAAAACTTTATATATTGTTCTTGAGTTCTGTCTCATTATTACTTGTGTTCTTTGCATCTTGTTCTCAAACCCGGTTCCCTATTTGAACTATTAAGTGCTCTAACACTCTCCTTATTGTGAGACTGATTGTATTAACCATCCCTTAACCGGCCTGCACAATCATTGAACCAGCCCCTATCATACAAGAAGAACAAGCTGCTCCTAAACCAAATCATTCATAAAGAACTAGAACATGCTATAGAAGAAGCACAACAAATAGAACACTTTCAGTTTGAACCTCACATGCATTCACCACCACATAGCCCAACTCTATCTGATCAACAAACATTGTCCTCTCTTTTGAGAGATATTGATATCTCTTTGGCTGAACAATCAAGCCATCAAGAAGAAGTTGGTACATCATCATATCATGAGCAAATTCAAACAGAACAAAGTACTCATGTTGAGCAAGTTGAAAATGAAGAACAAGCAAATGATATCCCAACTAAAGAAGAAATTGAATACTCAAAAGTGTTTCTAGTCATTGAGTATAACAAGTTAATAGAGAAGTCAAACAACAGAGCCAAAATATTCAAAGAGAAGCTTAAGAGCAAAGATGAAGATATAGAGAAGCTCACAGCTGATCAGAAGGCTTAAAAGTTGATGGTTAAATTCTTGGAACAACAACTAAAATAATCAAAGGAAGAAATAAAGGGAAAAGATCAAGATTTGAACAATACCATATTAGATGTTGCATATTTGACTAAGCAGATAGATTCCAAAGATGTTGAGATAGAAGAGTTGAAAAAGAAAATCTATGCTCAAGAAGAAGAGATAAAAAGACTGAACAAAGAACTAGATCATGCTGACACTCATCTGAATGAGGTAGAACATTCAGAAGATCAAGAACAAGATGTGAGTGAACAATTGTTTGATCAAACAGTGTCTCAAAATGAGGAAACAAGCCCAAGGGAATCTGAGCAAGCAATAATAATTCCTGAAGAATCATTTTCAATGGATGAACTCTTTGGAGCGGTGAACCCTTTCGAAAACATACACTATTCACCCATCCTCAGACAACATTTCCATACTTTAGAAATTCAAACTGCTGAAACAAACATTGTGCCTGTAAATCCACTCTCAGATAAACAAAATGAACTAATCAAACAATTTGCTAAATCTGTAACAACACCATCCAAACAATCCAAAGATCAAGCCTCTTCATCATCAAAGCCTCAATTAAGAACATATGAGAGAAAGAGAAAGAGGTTGTATCTAGCCTCTTTAAAGAAAGGAAAACAACCAGTTCAAGAACAACCAGTTCATCATCAAAGCCTCAATTAAGAACCTGATTCTCCTCCTCTCAATCTGTTTAAAGTGAAAGTTGAACTAGTTGAGGTAGATAAACCAAAACAACAAACATATGAGGCTGCTGGTTTTGATAAAGGAGAGATAGATCAATCTTTTGATCAACAACAAGAGTCTATTATCATCCTCAGTGATTCTGATGAAGAAGATGAAAAAAGGATGATGATGAAAACATACAAAATATACAAGAACTCTTTACTGATGATCCTTAAACATTAATAGGGATTGAGTTAACAATAAGAGGATTTCCTTATGATTCGTTCATACATCTTAACTTGACTGAGGTTAAAGACTTGCTCAAAGACTTTCAAGAAGTCATGAAAGATGAAAAAGTGCAAACATACAAAAGGTACAAAGAAATCAAGAATCAACAAGAGCTTCAAAAGAACTTGCCTAAGGATCCTCATATAGAAAAGATGGTGATAGGGTCAAATGCATCAATCTGTAACATATTATATGAACAATTCAAAGAAACACAAACAATTGTAATCAAAACAAGCAAATATCAATAAAATTCTCAGTTCATTGATATAGCAAAGTCAATTACAAGAGTAAGAAAGCAGCACATACAAAATTGTTACGTCTACTTAATTCTACTCTAGACTAAGCTATTTATACTATCAACAAACAAAAGACTATCTATTTACAGTTCGAGTCCCTATATTAAGGCAAAATTGTAAAAGACACATTAAGACTAATGTTAATCTTTCTAGAGGACTAACAATACTCCCCCTAAGATTTACGTTTATCTTCAGCCTTCAAAAGACTTCTGTCTTCATATCTTCATTCTTCTTTTTCTTCAATCTTCATTCTTCTCTTCATTCTTTGTCTTCTATCTTTCATCTTTAAACTTCAAAGAAGTCTTCAGGTTCTTCTTTTACTTTGAACATCGGTTTCTTCTTATACATCTCTATCTCTTTCAAAGCATTTTCAATAGATGACTTAAATTTACCAGCAAGCACGGCTTGTTCTAGTTTTGATTCATTTGTTTTGATCTCAATCAACTTCATTCTTTCCAATGTATCCTTTGATAAGCATGCAATGTCAACATTTGCATACAACTCAATAGGATTTCTACTTTCTTTGCAATAAACTTCTAACACTCCTTTTCTCGATATTCTCATGAATTCAATATCTTTTATTTCTCGTTTCACAATATTAGCATACGCAAGAGCTTTTCTCAATGAGATTCTCTCCATACCAGCATTCATCACATTGATAATAGAGAGAAAATATTTCTTGTCTTGCTCTGCTATCTCAGGTGATACTTTCTCAAATTTTTGAACAGAAAAAATGAGATATAGCTCGGATGGAGTAATTTCAACTCAAAAGCACCAAACAGAGATATCATGTCCTCATCCCAATGTTCAAGATTTCAGACCAATTTGAGTTCAAAAGTTTTTGTGTTGTAAAACCATCTAAGAATAGGTTTGGTCTTTTGATTTCCATCAATCACCTTCAAACCAGGAGTAGTCACTTTTTCAAAATACTTATCACAAAATTCAAGCATAAAGTGCTCTTCTTCCGATTGTAACCCTCTAATCTTCTTATTCTTCTTGAGCATAGAAAAGTATTCCTTGTCTTCTTGATCACATCGAGTCTGAAGGAAATTACTTGTTTTATCTAGCCCTCAGCTCAGAAGTTCTACAAACATTTCACCTCTTTTATCTCCAGAAGGGTTAATTAATGGAAGTTTGTTCAGTTCTTTCAAATCTTGAACTGGAAGTTTAATAATGCTCGAGTAAAAGTGATAAACATCATAAACAACATTTACTCGTTTGATCAGAAAAGCGTCAAAAACTTCATCATATTTCCAAGCTATTATTTTAACTTGGTTAGTGAAGTCAGGTGCAATCATAGCATTTAACAACTCTGCTACTGATTGACCTTTCTGCAACACATTTCTAACCAAATCACCAGTTGATCTTGCACTATCAAAAATGTGCTTTTGATCCGAAGAAGCTTTGTACACTTGTTGTGTAACACCCGTAAATTCTTTTAAAGAAATAAAAGAATGAAAAAGAAAGAAAATGAGAGAAAATAAAAAGTCTATTTTTGTGGAAGGGCCAAAAGTGCCAAATGGGCAAAGTCCACATTAATTTTGTACAAAAAGGGAGGCATGGCCGCCCATAACCCCTGCACACTTCTTTGCATTCGGTTTTTAGAGAGAGAAACAGCAAGGACTTCAATTCTTAGAGAGAGAAAGAAGAAGAAATCGGATTCAAGGTAAGACATGGTGTTTTTAAGTTGTGTTTTGGCTAAGAAACCGAGAATGCATGTTCTTATGTGTGTGTGTTTGTGTTCGGTTTGCACTGTGTGTGTGTGTTTTAGGTGTAGAAACGACTGGGAAGTTAAGAAAGGGTATCCAAAACACGAAGACAAACTAAGGTGAGTTTCTAGACCCCCTTTTTACCTGTTTTAAACGTTTTGGGGCTGGAAAATGCATGTATATATGTTTTTATGAATTTGGGTATAATACCCGTATGATATGAATGTATGTATGTCTATGTTTATGATAAGTTTATGACTGGAAACCATGTGTGCATGCTTAGAACTAGGCATTTTGATGTGTGGTAATTGGAATATGAATTAGATACATGTCCAGGTTGCTAATACATCCAACAGGGTGGTCGTATGACCAAATAATTTTTCTAAGTGTGAGTTGAAGAGTCCAATTGGACTCATACGCCCAACAGGGTGGTTTGTATGACCAGGTGATTATTCTAAGTATAAGTTGGTGAGTCCAATAGTGCTCATACGCCCAACAAGGTGGTCGTATGACCAGATGATTATTCAAAGTGTAAGATGAAAAGTCTAATAGGGCTCATACGCCCAGCAGTGCTCTTACGCCTAGCAGGGCTCATACGCCCAAGGGGCTTATACGCCCAACAGGGCTCAAACGTCCAGAACACTTAGAATTTTTACAGAAATTTCCTGCAATTCCGAAGTTCGAGGTTTTGACCAGGGTTGACCAAGGTTACTAAATGATGATGTTTTATGCATGTAATGATGATTAATGATTAACCCTTATTAAGGTTACTGATATTATTATCAGTATTCTATTATTTCTAACAATATTATTATTTAATATTGTTAAGTATGAGATGACGCCCAAAATACTTAGACTTTTTAACATAATTCCCTTGGAGTTTGTGCAGTAGAGTTTCACCTGACTGTTGACTAGGATGTTATTGAATGTGAGTGATGATGCTATGTATGATTACGTATGTATGACGCTATGTATGATGATGAATGTATGATGAGTATGTATGTTCCTTGTAATTGTGTATGCTTATCTTTCCGAAACTTTACGAATAACGAGAATGAACTAATGAAGTATTATGTAACGTAAAGTGAAAGATAATGAAAGAGGAACATGATGATGAATGCATGTATTAACGAATGAACGAAAAGAAGAATGATGATGAATACATGCATTAATGAACGAACGAATTATGTCTTGCAAGCATTGAATAACGCGATTGGTCCTTCTCTGTGATTGACCATGGTCATGGTACCTCTACCGCTTACCTCTAGTACCGTGGCATACGTTTTCTTGTTCATATGTTGACTTCGGCCCGGTAGCTAATAACGATCGGGGTGTAGCATATGGTATTGGTACAATTCACCTTTCAATGTGCATGTAAGCATGAACGGGATTCTTGTCATTCGACCACAGTAATCATAGCCAAGTGCTATGAAGTGGGTAAAGCCTGACAGAATCCATACGAGAAGTTAAAGATAACGATGAATAACGAATGATGAAGATAATAACGAATATTATCTCTGTGTACGTATGATGTATGAACGCATGCACGAAAGGATACTTTTAAATAAGTAAAAGTATGTTTTATTACAAAACTAAAACTCACTCAGCAACGCTGACTTTTATGTGTTTTCCAGTTGGCAGGTAGTGTTGCTGAGGATGGCACGAGGCGGCTACTCAGCTCTTTTGGGATGGCATTCTTTTGTTAATGTTTTTGTATTGTAATGCAAACAAACGATATTTTGTAATGGGTGTTGTATTACTTTGCAAAAGCATTTATAGTAAATTCAAAGTTTCCGCTGCATGGTTTTTATTAAGTTATATTAAATGTATGTTTTATGGGTAATGACGACCAACTGTGAGGTGCCCGGGAAAGGGGCCTTACAAGTTGGTATCAGAGCCAAAGTTTAAGTGAAATGGGTAAATTTTTAAAATAAACCTAAACTTAAACTGAAAATAGGACAAAAAGGAAGAGAATGCCATCTGAGTAGTTGCGTGCCATCAGGTATTTTTATTAAAGTTAATCATGATTTCGTGCGCATGATATGTGTTTATGTGTACTGTTAGACTTAGATACTAATGTAGTCAGGACAGGTAATGCTCGGGGTACGAAGAGTAGAGTAAGTGGCTAATCACAACTGGCCACTGTAATTAGGGACTTACTATACTTGAGATAAACTGGGCTATTTCCTTGAATGACCGTGTTGGTGTTTAAATCTTTCAGTGTGATAGAATATGGTCGGTGGTAGATCATCTAAAGCTTCCCGTGGCGGTGGACGTGGTGATGAACCGCGTAACACGCGAGGAAGACTTAGGACAGAGAAAGTAGTTCTTGAGGAAAACGAGACTCCTCATTAGGAGGAGGCAGACGAAAGCGCGAATTTGAGAGCCTCGGTAAAAGAGGCAGTGGTTGAGGAAGTACATCAGATCATGCAGACGATCTTACCGTCTGTAGTGACCGAAGTGATAAAGGTAGTACGTGAAGATGAGAGACGAGGGAGGAATCGGTCCTCAGGTAGACAACAGACAGAAGCAGAAACAGTATTATCCGATGATGAAGAGGAAGAGGAAGAAGAGCAGTTACGGGAGACAGCCCGGGGTTGTAACTACGGGGCATTTATGAGGTGCAAGCCCCCAACTTTTGATGGTTCTGGTACTGCTACTGATGCTCACCAATGGGTGATGGAAATGGAAGATGTCCTCGATATTAGTGATTGCCAGGAGGACAAGAAAGTGAAGTTTGCTACTCACTCTTTCACAGGGTCGGCTTTGTGCTGGTGGAATAATATAGTCCAAGCCGAGGGTAGCAGGGCTATAGGGAAGATTAAGTGGGCTGAGTTGAAAAGGCTGGTGATTGAGGAATTTAGTCCTCGTCAGGAAATGGACAGAGTTGAGAGAGAGTTCCTGCAGTTGGAGGCGGGGACGATGACCCACCAACAATACACCACTAAGTTTAACGAATTGGCGTTGATGGTGCCGGAGCAGGTGACGCCGATGTCTCGAAAGATCAACCGGTATATTCAGGGGTTGCCAGCTAAAATTCGTTGGCACTTGATTTCTGCCCGACCAAGCACTTTCAGGTCGGCAGTGGATTTGGTGGGAAGGTTATTTGATGAACGGGCTGCGTTGGTAAAGGCTGAGGGTAGCAAGAAAGGAAGTGGAGAGAAAAACTGGCAGGGGAAGAGATTTGGTCGGGGTGATACTTCGACGAGTAACAACAAGGCGAGGGCGGATGATCACCGTGTGGTCGTGACGGGAGCTGGGGTGAGGAAGTGTGGTAAGTGTGGAAGGGAGCACTCAGGGGAGTGCAAATGGGGATCCAACATCTGCTTTAAGTGTGGGAAGACGGGACATATATCAAGGGATTGCCGGATGGGCAAGTGTTTTAACTGTGGGGAAGGCGGTCATATGAGCAGGGACTGTAAGAAGCCGAGGGCTGAGGCTTCAGGGGTAAAGAAGACGGGAAGTGAAGGTCCGAGAGCAAGCGCCAGGGCTTTCACTATGACGCAGGAAGAGGCTAGGACGGACCCCGACGTTGTGTCAGGTACGTTTCTAGTAAATCAAACTCTTGCTTCTGTGTTATTTGATTCTAGTGCTAGTAGGAGTTTCATTTCTGCTACTCTCTGTGCTAAATTGCCTGTTAGTAGTAAATGCATTAGTGAGCCTTTTTATGTAGAAACTGCTATTGGTAAGTCCACTAGAGTTACTGATGTGATAGAGGACTGTACCATAGAATTAGAAGGTCATAGGTTTGCTGCTAGATTACATGTGATGCCCCTAGGTGGATTTGATGTAGTACTAGGGATGGATTGGTTGGCAACCTATGAAGCGAATATCGTATGTCGAAAGAAGATGATTAGATTGACGGCATCTGACGGAAGTCTGGTGACAATATACGGTGATCGGGTAACGGTGATTCCGAAGGTGATTTCGATGGCGGTGGCGGGGAAGTGCATGAGGCGTGGGTGCAACGCCTACCTATGTTATGTGAAGGATGTGGAAACGCCAACACCACAACTATCCGACGTTCCGGTTGTGTGTGAGTTTCCAGATGTGTTCCCGGAAGACTTATCGGGATTGCCACCTGACCGTGAAATTGAATTTCAAATTGACTTAATACCCGGTGCCCAACCTGTCGCCAAGGCACCGTATCGATTAGCTCCTACGGAGATGAAGGAGTTGATGGAGCAACTGCAGGAGTTGCTTGACAAGGGCTTCATTAGACCGAGCATCTCTCCTTGGGGTGCTCCGGTCTTATTTGTGAAAAAGAAGGACGGTAGCATGAGAATGTGTATCGACTACCGTGAATTGAACAAGTTGACCATAAAGAATCGGTATCCGTTACCGAGGATCGATGACTTGTTCGACCAGCTCCAGGGTGCCAGTTGGTTCTCGAGGATAGATCTTCGATCTGGCTACCATCAATTGAAGGTAAAGGAGCAGGACATTCCTAAAACAGCTTTTCGTACGCGTTATGGACACTATGAGTTTCTTGTTATGTCATTTGGTCTAACTAACGCGCCAGCTGCTTTTATGGACTTGTTGAACCAAGTGTGTCGGCCAATGTTAGATAAATCAGTGAATGTGTTCATCGATGATATCCTGATTTATTCGAGGAGCGAAGAAGAGCATGCCGGTCACATTCGGGAAGTATTGGAGACTTTGAGAAGGGAGAAACTGTATGCTAAGTTCTCCAAATGTGCTTTCTGGCTACGCGAGGTGCAATTTCTGGGTCACGTGGTAAATGCAGAGGGAATCATGGTAGACCCAGCAAAGGTTGAGGCTGTGATGCAATGGAAATCACCAAAGACGCCATCCGAAATTCGTAGCTTTTTGGGATTGGCGGGCTATTATAGGAGATTTATTCAAGACTTTTCAAAGATAGCCTCACCTTTGACAAAATTGACTCGTAAGGACGTGAAATTCGTGTGGGGTCGAGAGCAGGACACGGCTTTTGAGGAGTTGAAGGCAAGACTAACACAAGCTCCTGTTTTGACTTTGCCCGAGGGGAATGAAGACTTAGTGGTCTATTCAGATGCATCTTATTCCGGGCTAGGTTGCGTGTTGATGCAACGTGGAAGGGTAATCGCATACGCATCTCGACAACTGAAGATCCACAAAGTCAACTATCCCACACACGATCTAGAATTAGCTGCGGTGGTTTTCGCGTTGAAGATTTGGCGGCACTATCTATACGGGACGAAGTGCACAATCTTCACCGACCACAAAAGCTTGAAGTACTTCTTCGAGCAGAAAGATCTTAACATGAGGCAAAGGCGATGGTTGGAACTCATAAAGGATTATGACTGCGAAATCCATTACCATCCAGGCAAGGCCAACGTTGTGGCCGATGCCCTTAGTCGAAAAGAACGACCTGAGCCGATTCGGGTGAAGGCTTATCAGCTGATCATGACCCCCGATGTGATGACACAGGTTAAGGAGTTCCAAGACGAGGCTTTGAAAGAAGATCGTCTTAACTCCGAAAGGATGAGAGGCCTAGTTACGGAATTGGGTGAGAACACTCTTGGTGTTAAGACCCGATTTGGGCGAATGTGGATTCCTCGATACGGGGATCTACGTGAAAAGATTATGGACGAGGCCCAAAAGACCCGATACTACATTCACCCCGGTGCTACCAAAATGTACCACGATATGAAGAAAGACTATTGGTGGCCGGGTATGAAACGCGACGTAGTGGAGTACGTAAGTAAGTGCTTGACTTGCTTACAAGTGAAGGCGGAACACCAGAAGCCCTACGGGAAGATCCAACCGTTGGATATACCCGAGTGGAAGTGGGAGCACATCACCATGGACTTCATCACGAAATTACCACGTACCCCAAAAGGGTATGATGCCATATGGGTGATAGTTGACCGATTGACCAAGAGTGCCCACTTCCTACCGATCAGCGAAACGTACTCATCCGAGAGATTGGCGGATCTGTTCATCAAAGAAATTGTAGCTCGTCATGGTGTACCGGTGTCTATTGTGTCTGATCGTGACACCCGGTTTACCTCTAAGTTTTGGAAGAGATTTCACGATGCAATGGGGACGAGACTACACATTAGTACAGCATATCACCCTCAGACAGACGGTCAGTCTGAGAGGACGATCCAAACCCTCGAAGACATGCTTCGGGCGTGTGTGATCGATTTTGGAGGAAGTTGGGACAACCACCTGCCGTTAGCAGAATTCTCGTACAACAACAGTTATCACGCCAGCATTGGCATGCCACCTTACGAGATGCTATACGGGAGGAGGTGTAGGACGCCCGTATGTTGGGGAGACATTGGGCAGAAAGAGTTGGGAGGTGTTGAGGTGATTGAAGCAACGACTGAGAAATTGGAAAATATCAAAGCCTTCATGAAGGCGGCGAAAGATAGGCAAAAGTCGTATGCTGACAAGAGGCGAAGACCAATAGAGTTCAAGGTTGGTGACCGAGTTATGTTGATGGTCTCACCTTGGAAAGGGATTATTAGATTCAGGAAAAGAGGTAAGCTAAGCCCGAGATACATAGGACCTTTCCGAATTGTCGCACGAGTAGGAGAGGTGGCCTATCGACTTGAACTGCCGGATGAGTTAAGTGGAATTCATCCCACATTCCATGTATCTCATCTGAGAAAGTGCTTAGCTGATGAAGACATGGTTGTACCACTGGAGGATATTGAGGTAGATGAGAGGCTCAACTACGTGGAGCAACCAGTGGCAATCATTGATCGTAAAGAAAAGAGGTTAAGGAATAAAGTGGTTCCTCTTGTGCGCGTACAGTGGAAGCACAGGAAGGGATCCGAGTCTACGTGGGAGACTGAAAAAGAAATAAGACAGCACTACCCACATCTGTTTGAGGAATAACAGGTTTCGGGGACGAAACCTATATAAGGGGGGTGGACTTGTAACACCCGTAAATTCTTTTAAAGAAATAAAAGAATGAAAAGAAAGAAAATGAGAGAAAATAAAAAGTCTACTTTTGTGGAAGGGCCAAAAGTGCCAAATGGGCAAAGTCCACATTAATTTTGTACAAAAAGGGAGGCATGGCCGCCCATAACCCCTACACACTTCTTTGCATTCGGTTTTTAGAGAGAGAGAAACAGCAAGGACTTCGATTCTTAGAGAGAGAAAGAAGAAGAAATCAGATTCAAGGTAAGAATTGGTGTTTTTAAGTTGTGTTTTGGCTAAGAAACCGAGAATGCATGTTCTTATGTGTGTGTGTTTGTGTTCGGTTTGCACTGTGTGTGTGTGTGTTTTAGGTGTAGAAACGACTGGGAAGTTAAGAAAGGGTATCCAAAACACGAAGACAAACTAAGGTGAGTTTCTAGACCCCCTTTTTACCTGTTTTAACCGTTTTGGGGCTGGAAAATGCATGTATATATGTTTTTATGAATTTGGGTATAATACCCGTATGATATGAATGTATGTATGTCTATGTTTATGATAAGTTTATGCCTGGAAACCATGTGTGCATGCTTAGAACTAGGCATTTTGATATGTGGTAATTGGAATATGAATTAGATACATGTCCAGGTTGCTAATACGTCCAACAGGGTGGTCGTATGACCAAATAATTTTTCTAAGTGTGAGTTGAAGAGTCCAATAGGACTCATACGCCCAACAGGGTGGTCGTATGACCAGGTGATTATTCTTAGTATAAGTTGGTGAGTCCAATAGTGCTCATACGCCCAACAGGGTGGTCGTATGACCAGATGATTATTCAAAGTGTAGGATGAAAAGTCTAATAGGGCTCATACGCCCAGCAGTGCTCTTACGCCTAGCAGGGCTCATACGCCCAACAGGGCTCAAACGTCCAGAACACTTAGAATTTTTACAGAAATTTCCTGCAATTCCGAAGTTCGAGGTTTTGACCAGGGTTGACCAGGGTTAATAAATGATGATGTTTTATGCATGTAATGATGATTAATGATTAACCCTTATTAAGGTTACTGATATTATTATCAGTATTCTATTATTGCTAACAATATTATTATTTAATATTGTTAAGTATGAGATGACGCCCAAAATACTTAGACTTTTTAACATAATTCCCTTGGAGTTTGTGCAGTAGGGTTTCACCTGACTGTTGACTAGGACGTTATTGAATGTGCGTGATGATGCTATGTATGATTACGTATGTATGATGCTATGTATGATGATGAATGTATGATGAGTATGTATGTTCCTTGTAATTGTGTATGCTTATCTTTCTGAAACTTTACGAATAACGAGAATGAACTAATGAAGTATTATGTAACGTAAAGTGAAAGATAATGAAAGAGGAACATGATGATGAATGCATGTATTAACGAATGAACGAAAAGAAGAATGACGATGAATACATGCATTAATGAATGAACGAATTATGTCTTGCGAGCATTGAATAACGCGATTGGTCCTTCTCTGTGATTGAACATGGTCATGGTACCTCTACCGCTTACCTCTAGTACCGTGGCATACGTTTTATTGTTCATATGTTGACTTCGGCCCGGTAGCTAATAACGATCGGGGTGTAGCATATGGTATTGGTACAATTCACCTTTCAATGTGCAAGTAAGCGTGAACGGGATTCTTGTCATTCGACCACAGTAATCATAGCCAAGTGCTATGAAGTGGGTAAAGCCTGATAGAATCCATACGAGAAGTTAAAGATAACGATGAATAACGAATGATGAAGATAATAACGAATATTATCTCTGTGTACGTATGATGTATGAACGCATGCACGAAAGGATACTTTTAAATAAGTAAAAGTATGTTTTATTACAAAACTAGAACTCACTCAGCAACGCTGACTTTTTTGTGTTTTCCAGTTGGCAGGTAGTGTTGCTGAGGATGGCACGAGGCGGCTACTCAGCTCTTTTGGGATGGCATTCTTTTGTTAATGTTTTTGTATTGTAATGCAAACAAACGATATTTTGTAATGGGTGTTGTATTACTTTGCAAAAGCATTTATAGTAAATTCAAAGTTTCCGCTGCATGGTTTTTATTAAGTTATATTAAATGTATGTTTTATGGGTAATGACGACCAACTGTGAGGTGCCCGGGAAAGGGGCCTTACATGTTGTTCAGATTGTGGAAACATTCTGATAAGCTCTTGTCTTCTTTCATGTGCACTTGTCTTCTGTGCCATTTGCTTTATTTCTTGAGGCTTCAAGACTCTTGTTCTTTTGGTGATGTCTAAATACTGAGGGTTGTCAGTATCTAGAATAATCATTTTGTTTGATTTTTTTCAGTTTGTTGAAAACTTTTAACAAGATTTCTCAACGAAACTGATTGGAGTCTTTTCAACCTTTTCCAAGGATAGTTTCTAGCTTGCAACCATGACCTTATAGCTGGAATGCTCATTTCATCAGGATCAGGATGGTGCAGCTCTGAACTTGGAATTTCTTCAATATTAATACTTTCTTGTGCTCTGTTCCATTCACCATGTTCCATAACTATCTCGTTAGGATCAACAGGAGCAACAGATTCAGCAGCAATACATTTCTCGTACTCGTCATTGATTTGAGAAACTGTAAGCCCATCCAAAAATACTCTGTTATACTTCCTCTTCACAAGATAATTATATCTTTCTTCAAAATCTTGTGGAACATCATCATGAACTTGCACTTGTTCAAATAAAGAAATATTTTCAATTTCTTCTTCAATATCTTCATCATCAAGCACTTCATTGAACCATTCATCATCAAATTCTTCTTCAATGTCTTCTAATGCACCAATTTTCTCTTGACTAACTGGTTCTTGTGCTTCTTGAATCTCTTCTTCAACAGTCTTTTCAATTCTTTGAACTCTTGATGATGATTCAAGTAAAACTGAATAGTCAAATTCATCAATCGTTCTTTTTCCTTTATTTATTTCAATATTTTCTTCAATCTCAATAGGTACAACTTCAGCCACAATCTCAACTTCAGGAGAAATTGGCTTTTGAGATTCTTTTGCTTTAATCAACTCTTCTTTTAACTTCTCAGTTTCTTCAAGCAATTTCTTGTTTTGCTCTTCAAGCATGTCATAATCCTTTATCATTACATCAAAGTTTTTGATCACATCTTCTTTGTCTTTTGCATAAATCACAATCGTTTCTTCCTTATTCTTATTATCTTCCTTTAATCTTTCATTTTCTTCTTTTAGCTCTATCATCTCCTTTTCAAGAGATAAGTTCATCTCTTTCAGCTTTAAATTTTCCTCTTTCAAATCATTTATAATTTTCTCTTGAGCAACATTATCATCTTTAAGCTTTTCAATCTCATCTACATCCAAGATTTCCTCAGTTTGTACAGACACATTGTGTTTTGTAGAAACAGGCACTTCTTGATTAAAAACAAAAGCATCCATGAAATCATACTCAAAAGTTTGATTTTGTACCTCAGGCTCATGATCCACCTCTATATGAATTTCAACATCTTCATTTTCAACTTCATGAATAATTTCATCATGTACATCACCACCTATTGTTCCTTCACTTTCATGTTGAGCTTCAGCAGCATGCTCAGACATGGTTCTATCACTACTTAATGATTGGTGTGTTTCAGCTACACCACCATCATCATCATCATTATCATCAGAAAAAGATGAGCTATCATCATCATGATCTTCATCATTCTCATCATCATCATTTTGATCATCATCTTCTTGAGGAGGGATAAGAGGAAATTCATCTATCAAATTAGCTTGATCTATTGGTTCTCCTTCCAATAAATGAAAGTGATCCACTGTGATATCCACCACATCATTAGCCACATTTCTCATATAGACAAACATTGGAACATTTGGAGCACCAGTCAACATTGTTAGTTTCTTGTAAGTAACTTAAGACATGTGTTCCAAGTCCAGTCTATCTCCACCTACTCCATAGACATGAATATCTGGATATTCTTCATTGATGATCATTTGAAGAAATCTTGGGTACATCAAATATTTGTTCCTTATGCCTTTCTCCAAATTAAATATGAATCCATTCAAGATCCATTTTGCCATATTGAATCTTCTATTAGTTGCAATGGCTACTATTGGAGAAGTTATGTCCACTGGGAATGAGTTCCATCCAGCACTCCTTTTGGACATACAATGTTGGAAAATATAACAAAGAAGCTTCCAATGATTGTATACACGAGCTCTAAAGAATTGTTTCTTTGGAAAATGGTCAGGATGACCCATTTCCATGAATGTTTCTCTACATTCATTGAATGTCAACTCAGCAAGATCTTCTGGATCATTGTGACCCAGTCTTAATGCAACTCTTATTGACTCTTCAGAAACTTCAATCATACGATCTCTTGTTACAAAACCTCTAACAACTTTTCTCTCTTCATCATTCAATTCAACTCTTGCTGAACTCCAGAATCTTCTGATAAGTCTATCATAGATCACTGTCTTATAACACGTTGCATACACATACTTGGTTCTTAGAAGAAATCTGATCATTTCTTCATAAGATAAGGCATCTTGAACTTCTTCATTTAGCAATGCAGCAATGTTGTGCTTAGGCACAAACTTCAGATCAGCCATCTGCAAAAGTTTAAAGAAATGATATTAGACATTATGTACAATTTAAAAAAAATATTGAATGTAAAATTGATCATGTGATAATATAAGATATAATAACCTAATTTGTTTAATGAATTTCACTTATAAACTCAACTTGTGATTTAATTATATTCAATTAAAAAAACATTTATGTTTTTATAAAATTTTATTTGTCAGGTTGAATTTTTTAAACAAAATTTTAAACACATTTGATTATTTAATCTTATCAATTTTATTGAACATTTTAACAGTATTTGAAATGAGATCATTAACAATTTTTTTTTATTTCCAATTAAAACAATGTTCAACTGTTCATCTTCCTTTTCAAGTTCATCATCAAACGATACTGTTCATCGATGAACATTAAACAGTGTCATTCAATCAAATGTCAGATTAAACCAAGTTTAATATAACAAAATGCTCGAAATCACATGACAAACAACATTCAATCATCAATTTCAGTCATTTTTGTCATTTGAATGTTCCAATCTGAATTTTGATAAGTTTAGGGTTCGAACGCCCGAATAGGTTTCGAACGCCTATCGAAGAATTTTCATTTAATCACAAATCAGATGAATGTGAATCATACACTTACGTTCACCATCACATAAACACTATCAACAATCTGTGATTAATGGCTCAGATGATTTTAATCGATGGTACGAGTAACTGAGAGTTTGGGTGTTCAGAGGAGAAGTCGAATGGGTTTGAAATGAGAATAATTGAAATTATCACAAGTGTGCTTTTTATACCAAGTGAATTTAATTTAGACACATGAGCACTGTATAGTCATATAAGTACTGTTCAGACTCATGAGGTCCTACATTTTACCAAGTGTTAAGACTCATTAGCACTGTTTGTGCATATGAATTCGGAAACATGAGAACTGTTCAGTAGCATGAGCACTGTTCAGTACCATGAGCACTGTTCAGTAGCATGAGCACTGTTTAGTAGCATGAGCACTGTTCAGTATCATGAGCACTGTTTAGTAGCATGAGCACTGATGCCCATATTTAACTTTCCAGAAACATAACAACTGTTCAGGCACATAAGTACTATTTAGACTCATGAGCTTTCTGAAAAGCCTAACACTTGTGAATTTCACTTGAACATTTTAAATTCTGAGAAGTCTCAACACTGTGTAGACTCATGAACAATATGAAACGCCCAACACTTTGGTAAATTTTTAGACTTATTACAACTGTTTAGGCACATGAGAAATTGACAAATGCCTAACACATAAAATTTCTGAAAATTCTTCATGCTCCTGTTCAGGCGTATGACCCCTGTTTAGGCACATGAGATGACTTCAATGAGACTTACACTTGTCGATTTTTCAATTCTTCACCTGCACACTGTTTAAACATATTAGTAATATTTCATACTGATATTTAAACAATTTTGCATATTTTTGACTTTTCCTCCTAATTTACACTTTTGACCCTCAAAATTGAACTTTTTACATTTTGACCCTTCATTTTAGTTTCAAAATAAACAAACCAATTTTTCTTGTTTTCAACATTTCAAAGAAGCTTTTCCTCTTGCTAAAAACTATGAGATCATTTTATCATAGACAAAAGTTTTACATTATCAAACACACACATACTTTGAACTTAAAGCATCATCCTTTCAATTCAACATGTTCATTTTGATTTTCTGAGAAAATTCTTATTGTTATCACTCCCCCTAAACTTTTAAGTTTTTGCAGAACTTAGAAGTTTACCAAGATAACATAAGAACATCACACTTATCATTGTTATATTGCCAGCTCACAAGAAAATATGCATAAAATCAAAATTAAATCAGAATGAAAATCTAATATTTACAATAGAATCAATTATTGCAGTGAGATCAGATTAGTGAAGATCAGGACATTAAAATAAAAAATATATGAATAGTCATAGACAATGATTAAATCCTGATCAAGTGTGTTCCAGGTCAGTGACATCACAGCAAAGTAGACACAAGATCTAAGAACAGAAAATGAGTGTTTGTGACAAAAAATATCAGCTCACTTACTTGTTCAATTCTTGGATTGATTAAGGTAGAATTAAATATGATAAGATGTGACTCATACCAAGACTTAGAGGATCAACTATCATCAAGACATGCAAGAAAGCACACATTCTTAACTTATTACCTAACAAATATGCAAACCAGAGATCATGTTACTTAATTTAATAGAGAATGATCATGGATAACCATTTGATCAACTTTAACCATCCATTTGAATGGGTTGTGCACATTGGCATCTTTTGCATCAAAGGAGAATATCCAGGTCTGTAATGACTTACAACAAAGGATATCTCAGCACTTCAGGTCTATGATGACTCATAACAGAGAAGTGAATGATGCTGGTAACAGATCGCATGATTAGTCATATTATCATCAGGTGTGAGTGGGGTAGCTTAGCAAGCACTCAATCTGATAAGCTAATACAACTCAAAAGTACTTAGATGAATACACAAACAAGCATAGAGATTTGGTGTAATCACAAGAATTTACTTGTTCAGTATACTAGCATGATATGGTCGACACATCATATCCTGATCATGACAGACTTTATTAGCGAGTGAAGTATGCAACTGATCTTACTAATGTACTATCATTTCTCACATGAGTCAAACACAGATTCATTCCTAAAAAATGAATTAGAAACAAACAGAACTCTATTTTTGGATTTTTTGATTTATATTTTGTATTTTATTTTTTAGTTTTCTAATTTTGTATTTTGTTTTTCTATAAAAGAAAGCACACACACACAAACAATCAAGCAAATAACTATGAAAAGTTACCCTTATGAAGACCTTCAGAGTTAGGAAAGAATTTGATCATGTAAAGATTCAAAGAACTAAAATAAAAACTTAGTAACCAGGTTTACACATGGTTAATAAGACCAATTGACTCCACTAAATACTCAAACCTTCCTCGTAGAAAAGCTTTAGTAAATAGGTCTGCAAACTGTTTTTTAGTTTCTATTTGAATCAAAATGATTAAACCTTTTTCAGAATTATCTCTTAGAAAATGATATCGAATTTCGAAATGTTTTGTTTTTGAATGTTGAACTGGATTAGCTGTAATGAACATAGCAGTAGTGTTATTAATGTAAATGGGTGTTTTAAGAAAATTGAACCCATAATCTAGCAGTTGGTTTTGCAACAAAAGGATTTGAGAACATCCTGCTGATGCAGCTATGTACTTAGCTTCTGCAGTTGAGACAGAAACATTTGTTTGTTTCTTACATTGCCATGAAACTAATCTGGGTCCAAGAAACTGACAACCACCCGTAGTAGATTTTCTGTCTTGACAACATCCACCATAATCACTATCTGTGTATCCATGTAACTCAAAATTACCCTCGTAAGGATACCAAAGCCCTAAAGCTGGTTTACCTTTGAGATACCTGAATATTCTCTTGACAGTAATTAAGTGAGATTCTTTCGGGTCCGATTGATACCTTGCACAAACACAAACAGCATACATGATGTCTGGTCGTGATGCAGTAAGATACATAAAAGAACCAATCATAGATCTGTATAGAGTTTGGTCTACTGATTTTCCTTTAGGATCAGGCTCAATCTTGGTGTTTACGTCAGCTAGAGTTCTTATGGACTGACAATCATGCAGTTTGAATTTCTTCAAGAGTTTGTCAACAAACTTCTCTTGATTGATGAAAATACCATCTGCAGATTGGTGAACTTGAAATCCAAGAAAGAAATTGATTTCTCCCATAGAACTCATTTGGAAACGAGATTTCATGATTTCCTCAAATTCATTGCACAATGTTGGACTGGTAGAACCAAATGTGATATCATCTACATACACTTACACACATAAGAGATCATCATTATCCTTCTTTATGAATAAAATAGGATTGATTTTCCCTCTTGTATATCCATGTTGGATTACGTGTTGAGATAATGTTTCATACCAAATTCTAGGAGCTTGATGTAGGCCATACAACGCTTTGCTAAGCTTATACACCCGATATGGAAATTTTGCATCCTCAAAGCCCGGAGGTTGCTACACATACACATCATCAGTGATTGGACCATACAAGAATGGACCTTTGATGTCCATTTGATACACCTTGAATTTCATGAATGATGCATACGCCAGGAAAACACGAATGGATTCGAGTCTTGCAACTGGAGCGAATACTTCATCATAGTCAATTCCTTCTTCCTGTGTGTATCCTTGTGCAACAAGTCTAGCTTTATATCTGATTACGATACCACGATCATCAGTCTTGTTTCTAAACAACCATTTAGTGCCTATGGCATTTTCTCCTTCAGGTAATTCCACTAATTTCCACACTTCTTGTTTGCGAAATTGAAGAAGTTCTTCTTGCATTGCTTCAATCCAACCATTGTCCTGTAATGCCTCGATGATGTTTTAGGAACAATATGTGAAAGAAAACAAGAGTATAAACAAACATTTTCATGTTCAGATTTACTCCTAGTAGTTCTTTCATTCAGAGGACCAATAATCTGTGATGTTGGATGGTTCCTGTGGATACGAGATGTCGGTATCTCAGTTCCTTGAACATTAGCATCCAGATTTGTTTGGTTCAGATTGGAGAGCTGTTGCAATAAGGTAGAAGAATGTGGAGTGAAATTTGGAACTTGAGTCGGTGAATTGAGAAAGTAATCAAAGTTACTATGATCAACTGCATCTCCAGAGATAGAAGATGTGCTAGACTCAGGTTGTCCAATTTCTATACCATCATTAGGAATAGGATGAGATTCTTCTTGATTTGCTGAAACTGTATGATCTGAAGCTGAATAAGCATGAACATTGTCATTGAATTGTATTGTTGAATCCTTGACAAATGAGAAGAATGGATAATCTGGGCGAGCATCATCTGAATCATCAGAATCTGAATCATCACTGAAAGATCCAAGATCTCCTCTTGAGTTCTTCTTACCTGTAAAATCATCAGATTGATTAAACAAGCTAGGTTGAAATGAGTTTGACAAAGAATCTATATCAAATAACCATGCAGGACAATTTGAAACTGATGAAAAAGAATTTTCCAGAAATTGAACGTTGAATGTTTCATTAATAGTGTTTGTCCTAGAGTTATAAACTCGATAGGCTTTGGAAACAGATAAATATCCAACGAAAAATCCATTATCAGCTTTTTCTTCAAATTTTCCTAAATGATCACTTGAGTTAAGAATCATAACTGGACAACCAAATGATTCTAAAAAATTTATGTTTGGTTTCCTGTCAAACATTAACTCATATGGAGTTTTCTTTTTATTTTTCACAAGCAAGATTCTATTCTGAACAAAACAGGCTGTGGATAGTGCTTCATCCCAGAAAGTGATAGGAATTTTGGCATCAGCTAACATGGACCGGGCAGCTTCAATCAGAGTTCTGTTCTTCTTTCAGCAACTCCCTTTTGTTGTGGACTTCTGGGAGCACTGAACTGATGAACTATCCCTTTTTCTACACAAAACAAATCAATGTTAGCATTTTTAAATTCCGTTCCATTATCACTTCTTATTATTTTAACTTTTTGTTCAAGATGATTTTCAACTTTATTAATAAATTCTTTTAGAAGATCTGTAGTTTTAGATTTAGCTTGAAGAAAGAAAACCCAAGAAAATCTTGTATAGTCATCTATGATAACTAAACAGTATGATTTTTGACCAATACTCCTAACATTAGTTGGTCCAAAAAGGTCCATATGTAACATCTGGAGTGGCTTGGTATTTGAGTTTATCAACTTGGACTTATAAGACGCTCTATGTTGCTTTCCCTTCAGACATGCTGAGCAATGATCAGTTGTTAAAACCTTCTTGGAAGGAAGTCCAATAACATGATTTCCTGCTACAAGCTTGTTCATATTTTTGAAGTTTGAATGACTGAGTCGTCTATGCCAAAGCTGGCTTTCATCACTTGATGCTGTAGCAATTAGGCAAGTTATTTCTGTTATAGAATCCACTTGAGACATATCCAGTTTGTATACATCTCTGTCCCGTGCAGCTTTAACTATGACCCAATCATTGCTAATCTGAAATCCTAGTTTCAAGACATAACAATGAGAATCATCAAAAAGAACAGAATAAGATTTGTCATAAATTTGGGAAACACTTAGTAGATTAAAGTTGAACTGTGAACAAAAGTTGACTTTATCAAAATTGATAATCCCATTTGACATTGTTCCCTCTCCTATTATCTTTCCACCTGCATCACCTCCAAAAGCAACGTGTGTTCCATCTTTTAACTGAAAATCTTGCAACAGGGCTTGATTGCCTGTCATATGCCAGCTACACCGACTGTCAACATACCATGAGTTTATTGGTCTCCGCGGGCGTACCTGCATTCAAAAACAGTTTAAAAAGAGTTAGTAACCCAAGCCGAGATGGTCTTGGGCTTGCCAAATTTGTCAACAATTGTAAACTATTTAAAATGAAGTTTGTTTACATCAGGTTTCTTTGAAAATTTTGGATTTTCAAATCCTCGTTGAAAAACATGTTGATTATCTCTTTGTTGCTTTGATTTCAAAACATTATATCTGTTTTCAAGATCATCATTAAGACATCTTGAATCATTATATGAAGCATTTGAGAATGTTCCATTTTTTATTCTCATAGATCGTAGAATAAACTTTCCTTGATTGTATTACTGTGATTTGACAAAATATTGATTATCATAATCTGAATTGTTTCTTTTAAAAGATCTCAAACCCAAGGAAGGTTGTTGTTGATTTTGTGAATACTTAAACCCAATATTATGATTTCTTTTAAATTGTGGGTTTACAAATCCTTGATTACTAAAATCCTTCCTTGAAGAGTTCTTTCTAAAGTAGCAATCATTTGTATTATGATTTCTTTCATCACACAATGCACAGTATTTGTTAAAGTAGCAATCAGCAGTTGTGTGATTTGTCATATCACATATATGGCAATACTTGTTAAAGTAACATTCTGAAATGTCATGATTATACATATCACAGATATCACAATACTTCTGAGATTGTTTAAACAACATTTTGTTAACCCTTGAAGTGGAATCAACATTTGATTCTTGGTTAAATTTTGGGTTAGGAAATTTAATTTGTGATTTCTTGGGTGTGAATTTGGTCATTTGATTCTTAGGATTTTTCTTTTGGACTTGATCACAATTCTTTGACTCCTTAGATTCAAATCTTTTATGCACAGTGGAAGTCTTATGACCTGAACTTGTTTTCAGATCAGAGTTAGATTTGATCTTGGGTTTAGATGTCATTTTTGTGATTGTGTTCATGTCAAAAGTTCCTGCAGACACAAACTTCACAGGTGTAATTTGAATGTTTTTCTTTGTCTGATTGATTGATTCAGCTTTCTTAGCTTTAGCAGCTTTCCTTCTTCTTTGATTTCTTAATCTTGATGATGTTTTATTACTTTGAATTTTAATTGAATCTTGAGAAGATTCTTTTTGACAATTTATATCTTCATTCAGTTCAATTGAACTTGAATCATCAGAAAAAGTATTATCTGATTTAAGCTTTTCATATTTTCCTTTCAATTTAATATTGTCATCAGTAGATTTTTTAATCTTTTGTTCATTTTGTTCAATAACACTTTCATTTTTTGGTACATGCATTTTTTTCTGCATTTGTTGAGGTTCATAAGATTTGACTTTGATTGGATGACCATGCTTTAACTTTTCTAAGTCTGTTTCTTCATAAATTTCAACATTTATCTTTGTGAAATTCTTTTGGTCTTGATATTCTTTAAGCTTAGCTTTATTTTCTGGTGAATGATCATGAGTGTTAAAATTTTCAGGTAAGGTGTTTGAGATAGATTCAGGCATAGGTTCATGTGTAAAACCTAATCCTGTTTATCTTTATCTTTCCTTCCATTCACCAGTTGCTCAACAATTTTCTTTGAGCTTTTAACTTTGGCCAATTCAATTTGAGTTGCTGCATGTGCCAATTTTTCTTGTTCAAGTGTTTTGGTCATCTCTTCAAGTTGTTTCTTAACAAGTTCAAGTTCTTTAAGAGTTTTGTTCCAAGAAGCTTGAAGAGATATGATCTTGTCATCAGCAATCTTATGATCTGTTTTTAGCTTGTTGTGCTTTAATTCCTCTTGTTTGAGTTTATCACATATTTTGAATGAGTATGATCTGTAATGTTCAACCTGTTGAAAACATGCTTTAGTGCACATTTTCTCTCTTACTTCCACTGGTATTTCTGGATAAGAATTAGCAGATTTAGTATCAGAAGATGAGTTAACAACCTTTGGTTGTTCGGATTGTGCCATAAGAGCAACTTTTTCAGTACTTTCTTTTGCATCTGATTTGTCACTCCATTCATAATCTTCCTCTTGATCTGAATCATCATCTTTCTTAGGATCCTTATCTTCAGACCAGTCTTCATCATCCAGTTCAGCAATCAGAGCCAGACCATTAGTGAGATCAACAGTAAACTGTTCTGCATATGCACTCCAATCATAACCATCTTTGATGTTTACAACCAGTGTCTTCTTTGTTTCCTCACTCGTCTTCTCTTCTTTAGGTTCTGGCATAGGTAGGCTTTGATACAGCTTTTGAAATGTCTTGTTAACCGGTTGCTGATATTTCTGACTATTTGAGCTACCTTGACCATTTCCTCCTTGATTTCTTGGAGCTTTACACTCTCTTGAAAAATAACCATAGCTATTACAGTTAAAGCACCTTGATTTGGATATATCAAACCCAATAGTTTTGTTTACACTGGGTTTGTAGTTTCTGTTTGCATATGAGTGCTTTTGTGTCATGTAAGCTATCATGACCATTTACCAATTGAGATCCATTTCTTCTACATCAACAGGATCCATCTCAAACAGATCTTATAGGACTAACTCAACTTGAGTCAGATGACTACCTTGGTAAGCTTGAAAGCTTGCCATGAAAGCTGTAAATGCAGATTTTGACTCTTCATCCTGTAAAAAACTATTAATGTCATCTTTTACTTTGCTAGGATTGGGAGAGTTTGAGGATGAAATTTCAGTTTGTGGTTTAGGCATTTGAGATTTAGGAGGAGACTGTGGTTGTGGTTGAGTAGAATAAGCAGGTGTACTAGTGAAGAATCCTGCTCCCACAAACAAATCACCTTCATCTTCAGGAGTAATATAATCTTTTGCAAGAAATGCATTCTTAACTGTATTTGCTGGAGAAGCAACATACTTATATTGTGATGTTGATGCATGTTTGTCATTGTTTCTTGAACTTTCATCAATTTCTATTGATTCAATCTTTGCAATGAGAAGATCAAGATCCATTGGAAACTTTTCAGTGTGTTTCAACAAAGTAACAGTCTGTTTCCATGATGATGGTAGTGCATTCAAAAGTCTATTATTCAGATCTTCAAGATCATTCTTGATTCCCAAAGTAGACATTTCTGTTATAAGTTGCACGAATCTGTTCATCATTTGATTAATTGTCTCTCCTAAAATGTGCTCAAATAATTCCAGTTGCCTTTTCAGTTTCTGTTTTTTAAGATCTTGAATTTCCTTTCCTCCTTCACAGATAATCTTCAATGCTTTGTACATTGTATATCCAGTTTGATAGTTTTCAAGCCTGGAGAGTACTTCCAATGGTAGCCCTTTACACATGAGAGAATAAGCCTTGATATCATTTTTCACATTCTTAAGATCATCTCCATGTAGATTGTCTTCAGGATAAGGTTCTTGTGTATCTTTTGTATACACAAAACCTCTGTCTGGACCATCAGTAGTCACAGGTATGTAAGGTCCTTTTTCAATTGATTTCCATAGATTAGTGTCTATGGAATTCAAGTGATGTTTCAGCCTAAGAGACCAGTTTTTGAAATCAGCTCTATTTTTAAGTTTTGGAACTCTGTTTTCAAAATCTTCTGATTTCGCCGTTCTTATATTTTTGTTGTTTTTCTAAGTTTTTGAATTAAGAAAAGACTTAAAAAATATTTTTGGATTTTTGAATTTTTTTTAAAAAAATTTCTAAGTGTCAATGAAGATGAGTCTGAAGAGTGGTGATAAGTCTGAACAGTAAGAAACGCCCCAACAGTGATGAAATGCCTCAACAGCTGATAAGTCTAAGGTATTGCCTTAGAAAAAGTGTTAGAACTCACAAACAGTAGTGAAACGCCTACACAGTTGAAACTCCCGCACAGTGGTTATATACCCACACAGTGGTTATATCCCACACAGTGGTTATACGCCTAGGGTTAAAAAGTCTGAACAGTTGAAAAATGCCTAAACAGTGCTCAAACGCCTGAACACTTAGGCAAATTTCAGTAATTTTCAAACCCTAATACGCCACATTCATCATGTTCTTGTGAATGTAACGAACTCTGAAATTTCGAATTCTTCCAAATGTTGATGAATTGAACTTAAACTTTACAATTAGTTCATTATGATGCCGATAATCAATCTTCTAACATCAGTTGTAGTAATTATCAACAATTTTCCACTTAATTTCAGAAATCTCAGTTCGTAAACTCAAGAACAACTTTTCGAACACTTTTTCACTGATTCACTCAATTTTGATGAGATATACTGTAATTTGTGATTCAAATCAAGTTTCTGATGATGAAACACAACTCTAATTCATAATATTTCACTTGAATTGTCAATCTATTACAGATTTCAGTGGATTTTTGAAGTTTCTATGTTCGACAGAACTTCAAAAACACTCAACCGAAAGCTCTGATACCTTTTGATAGGATCAAATGCATCAATCTGTAACAAATTATATGAACAATTCAAAGAAACACAAACAATTGTAATCAAAACAAGCAAATATCAATAAAATTCTCAGTTCATTGATATAGCAAAGTCAATTACAAGAGTAAGAAGGCAGTACATACAAAATTGTTACGTCTACTTAATTCTACTCTAGACTAAGCTATTTATACTATCAACAAACAAAAGACTATCTATTTACAATTCTAGTCCCTATATTAAGGCAAAATTGTAAAAGACACATTAAGACTAATGTTAATCTTTCTAGACGACTAACAGATGGCCTACTCCTAGGTTAAAAGCTGGTTGAGTCACACAAGAGTACCATACAGGTCGTACGATGGAAGGTCTATATCTCAGATGAAAGAATTGGCAAAAGAGATGTATAAAAACATGCTTGCTAATGCATTGAAGCCACAGACATTCAGACCTAATCCTATATCTTCTCTATCAACCTTATCATCAAGTTCCACCTGAACTTCACCCAATTAAGGAACCAATGAAGTTCATGCCACACAGGCTATGGCCTGATGGCAATGAGGCCAGAGAAATGATCAATGAGAAGACCAATTTTGTCAAACTATATGACAAAATCACATTCACTACTGATGCCAATGAAAGATAAATTATGGCTTGGAAATATGATGAAATATGGGATGCAGTTTTGATCAAAAGAGTATCTGGACTTGTCCATTACTTATCGTACATATCCTAACTGGGATCTTTGAGCTATAGGACTGATTGGACCTGATGTAGTTGAAAATGGTCAATCATACTAACAATCCCAGGGGAGCAGATTTCTATCATATTTTAAGAGCATACATGAATAGACAGCATCATGAGATAAAGGAAAAAGCAGACAGTGAAGATAAGCTTCATCTGGCTAAGTTGAGAAGAGAGCAACAACTGGCTAATAAACAAAAGACATAAAGTGAAGAACAAACATCAACTTAGATTGATAGGAACTACTAGAAAGAGTTGGATACCCTCTGAGACCATCAGATCTCAAGCTTATCATAAAGAAAATTGAGGGAAACCAATACAATCACCTAATCATAAAGTGATATTATGATGAGAGGAACTTTGAGATTGTGCTAGAAAGAAAACTTGAAAGGAAGGAAGCTTCTGACATCAGACTTGTTGATCCAGTATAGATCAAGCTCCTTCATCCCTCATATGTCTCATTTTTAAAGACCAAGACATTCCCTGCAATAAAGGATGTTCTTTGCAAGAGAGATTGCTGTTACTTTATTTATATGCTTAGAATTTTGGGAACTGTATATGTAAATGCTGCTCTCAAACAAAGACTAGAAACCAAACAACAACCTTTAACACATATAGAAGGCATAACCAGAATGAGGATATCAGACAACAACAATTTTGAAATCATGAACAGTAAGCACGTTATAACCATACTGGTTAGCAGCATAGATGTGCAGAACCTAGACTAATGAACACTGGAACAACTGGTTCATCTGACTATTGAAAGCAAATATGATGACAAGAAGAGTGCAGTGAACTATTTTGTTGAGCATATAGTGAATTGCACAAATGCTCACAGGATTACTCCTTTATCAGATCAAGTCAAAGAAGTAGAAAAAGATCAAGCCACTGAAAAGGATGTTGAAGAATCTCTGAAAGCAACAGAAGAAATACTGAAGAATGTAGAAGAAGTTGGTCCTTCTCATTCATAGAGGTTTCTAACAAACAAACAGACAAAACAAATAAACAAACATGTCTAACCTATCAAACAAGCATAATAAATCAGCTGAGCAAACATACAGTAATTATACAATCATACATGTATATCATACATAATCATCAAACATAACAAACAATCAGGCAAATAACAAGTCATACTAGCAAACATACAAGTCAAACATCCAAAGCATATAATCAGAATAACATACAAACATTAAATCATGCATAAGAATGAATCATTTAATCAAACAAATAAGTAACCATTTAATCAGACCTGAAATCAATCAATCATACATGTAATCATGCAATCATACATGTAAGCAAACAATCATAATGTTATCAGAACAAACAATCAATCATTCAATCATGCATAACATACAAACATGCAATCAAACATTCTAAGTCAATCACACAAACATTACAATCATTCATATCAAACATAAACACACATAGTTACTAACAAACATAACATTAACAAGCAAACTTAAAGAGATGGCAACATCATCCTTGGGGGAGTATTATTGGACTCAACATGTGTATTATTAAAAGGACAATGCTTGCCATAATCAAATATAATGTTTTCTAACATTCAAACAATCATTAACTAACACATTAGCATTAGTAACATTCATAACATACACTAATAATTATTTAAATTTTTTTTCAGGTTTGTAGATAAAAGAAATTTTGACAAGTGTTGGCAACGGAAGAAGAAGTGCCCACAGCGGATGACCAAGTCTATATAGCTGATAAAGAACAATTCCAAGCGTTTATAGCGGATGAACAATCACACACAGCGGATAAACAAAGTCCACAGCTTATGAACAGTCCATAACAGATGTTCAATCCATAACGGATGAACACTCCACAGCGGACAGTTTACAAGACAAACATACAACAAGTGTTCACAGCGGACAACATCCAAGACACAACAGACAGCTTCTTCAACATCCACAGTGGATGACTTAGCATTCACAGCGGACAGTCTATCATGCACAGCGGACAACTTAGACTTAGGATTTTTATGTAATTTTCGTTTACATAAGGGTATATTTGTAATTGTATATAGCTATCTGTATAGGTTATAATTAGCATAATACCCTAATCCTTTGTAAGGTTTTGAACAATCAATACAAACAATTAGTTTATTATCATTCAAGCATATAATCACTAGCAATCACACCTGATATCATAGCATTAAACATGGGTTTTCATACCATGATTATTTTTGTTGAATCTGATATAACAATCTGTTGTTATATTCACTGAGATATTTGAAAAGATCCTTGTGGGAATCATTAACATCCCATATTATTGTTGGTGTTGTTTGTTTTTAACTTCATCAGATGTATCAACTGAATTTGTTATTATTGTGCTGACAGGATTTCCATCTGCAGGGTTTGTTACTACTGGAGCTGAAGTAGTTTTCTTACTTGGTCTTCTCAACTCAAATCTTAGGTCAGGATCGATAAGTTATCAGTAGATCCTGAAACATCTTCACAAGATTTGTTAAAACACTTGGTAACTAAATCAAGATCAAATAGCCAATCAAGACCAGAACCTTTTACACTAGGAATGTGCTCAATGATTGTCACACCCCCGCTTATAGCGGAAACACGAGGATGTAATGAACGGGATCATCATAACACATTGTTAATTAATAGAGATGCAATAAATCATGAAGGTCAACGTGTCATGACATCACCCGACACAAATGGAGACTTGTGTTGCAGTTAGTCAATCCCACGACAAATATAGTCATACAAACAAAATAAGTATAAATCCCACAACCCGTGAGTAAAATGAGCAAATGAGAATAACAAGTAAAAGTCAAGCAATAGTCAGCACATCCAATGTTTAAATGATGCAGTCTAAGGTCATCGCTAAGACAGCATCCCTAGCAATCCTCACTGATTGTTACCAGAAAAGATATGCTCAAAATGGTCAACATATTATTGATGAGTTCACAGGTTTAAATAATAAACAAAACATGATGTTGTGTAAGAGTTTGGTAGGACATGTGTGTATACAGTTATAAGCAAGTATTATCACATGCAAACATGAGAATCACAACTAAACCTACGACGTACACACCGAACTTGTCGGAACATATTCACCCTAGGGCTCGCACATGGCCACAGTTAGTCCCAACTAGTATACTAACAAACAAGGGTGGGGGTGTCAGCCCAATAGTACTATCAATACCTGTCCGTCGGCTCCAACACTGGAGTTAAATAGTTGTGAATAAAGAACCATACAGACAACTCATACATGTACTAGATAAATACTTACAAAACAATAAACACAACAGTCCCAAAGACTGAATAAGTTCACAGCATAAAAAGGGTGAGCATACTTTTACCCCAAAGATGTATAAAACTGTAATGAAGATGGGGCCGTGAAACTCACCTTGAAATGATCAGAAAATAAAATGAGCAAAACACTTCAATAAATGCGAGCAACGAACGATCAAACACCTATAATAATTATAATTAAATCTTTAAACACGTTCAATGAGAGAAGGTCTATTCGGTCGGTTTCGGGTCGGTTCGGGTCGACACGCGACTCACACATAAATATAGGTATTTATGAATACGTATATATATACATACATATATATATGTATATATGTGTGTATATATATACTATACACTTATAGTAATTTAATTGCACGTTTGATTAGACCCAAGTGAAATACATATTTATGTAGATATATTTTACACCCTCTTATACTATATAAGTGTAGAAGATTAATCAAGGCTCGGCAAAACATTTATAGACTTAATGATAACGAATTCTGAAGACAGGTTGTGCGAAAGCCAGACTCACGCGAGATGAGGCTTCCACGCGACAACTGACTCCACGCGAAAGGCTGATCCCGCGCGAAAGGCTTAGCCGCACGAAAAGCAAGTCACGCGAGAACTCTTTGTTTAGTATAAATAGCTTAGTTTTCGTTTTGTAAAAGAGCTTTTGTTCATTATTCACTTCTGTACTGTGCGATTTCGCACAAGACCTGTAACAGGTTGTGTTTATTCAATACAAGAAGCATTTGTGATCAATTCAATTCTTATTTCAATCCAATCATGGTTACATTCCGCATTCATATGATTGAGATCATGGTTTGATTGTTTCTTGGGAGATTTCACGATTTTACAATTGGTATCAGAGCGTTAGGCTCTAGAACCACGATTTGAAGAAGATTTGGATTGATTTCTACTCATTTCTGGAGCTATTCATCATTGATTACTTGAGATTCAGCTATGGTGATGTTATGCTGCTCAAATTTTGCAGTTTTGGACTGATTTAGACTGATTTAGTGGACTTTAGTTGAATTTTAATCATAATTAAGCTTAAAATTGAGCTAAATTCATTAAAATCGGACTAAAATGAGTTTAATAAGACCTATTCAGTGAATTGGAGGTGATTTTCGCTTGAACAAACAGTTGGAGAATTGATTGTGCACAAAACTGGGAGTTTTCACGTGCGAAATAATCAGTTTTTGCACAGGCAGTTATTTCACTTTTCACGCGATTTCGCTTGTTGACTTAGTGGGAAACTCGCACGATTAGATTTCACACGCGAAAGAAGTTCTTGCGCGAAAATAAGATCTCACACGAAAAGGAGTTGTCGCACGGTTTGAGTTTTTGCACAAAAGTCTGATTTTCGATTTTCTGATCAACATGTCTTCATCAACACCAAATTTGAAGCATCTTATGCCAGAGGAAAATGAGAATCTGTTTGCCGAGTTTATATCTGATGATCTCTTGGATGGAGTGTTTGCTGAGAAGGAAGAAGTTGAAGAAGAGAAGGAAGAAGTTGAATGTAAGAAGGAAGCTGAGAAGGAAGAAAAGGAAGAACCAGTTGAGGCTATGAAAGCATTCATGGTGAAAAGGGTTGAAGATCCTGAAGGAGAAAGCTCAGAACCAAAGGTATATGATGATCTATGCACAAATTTTTGTGTTGAGAAAGTTCAAAGGTATAGAGTTCATAATGAAAACTTGATAATGGAAGTTGAAAAACTACAATATCAAGCTCGAAAACACAAGTCAAATGAAAAGATTTTTAAAGAAAAACTTGAAGGTTTAAATAAAACAATATACAATTTACAACTAAATCTTCATGATAAAGTGTACAAATAATGATTTGACAAATAGAAACAATGAACTCGCCTTGGAAATTAATAGACTCAACAGTGAACTAGCCTCGGCTAAATTGACTGTTGAAAAATTTGAACTTTTATCAACTATGGTTAAAGGTATTATCAAGTCACAAATGACACAGAAGATAAAAGGACGAAAATATGGTGTTGGATTTTCAAACATCGCTCCTCCAATTAATCATGATTATTCATTTTACCTTCATCTGATGTCATTTCTGATTCTGATATGAGTTATGGGATAGGTTTTTCTCCATCCTCAAACTTAAAACCTTCAGTCAAGGTAAATCTGACAGTTGATCCTATCATAATAACTAAACCTAAACAATCAACTGAAAATCTTTGTGCAGATAATATGAAGGTGGATGGTTTGGTTGAAGAGTGGGAGAGAGAAAATGAGAGTGAAAGTTTGAAAAATAAGAATGTAAATGTTTTACGATCTGTTTGTATACAAACTTTATCAGGAAATGAAAAGACTGTTGATTTGAATGAGATTAAATCAAATAGTAAATGTAATTTGAATGCAAATCGGAGGGAAAATCAGAAAGAAAAACTTGAAAAGGACTTTAAAAGTAGATTTGTTTCTAAAGGTTTCATTGAAAATGAAGAGCATATTTTTAAAGAAACGAATTCTCGATTCTTTAAAAATAAACTTCATCATAATGCTAACCTTGTGAACCAAGATATTTGTAGCCCAGATTTGCAAGTGAAAGCTCCTTCTTCATCCAATCTGAAAATTCAAATGCCTGGTCCTTCTCCAGCATCCATCCGCATATCAAAGCCTGGTCCTTCTCCAGCACCAATTCGTATATCAAAGCCTGGTCCTATTCCAACAAATTCTAAGACTGGTCCTGTTCCAGCATCATCAATTCCAAAAGTCACAGCTGCTAAATCTCAAATCCAAAGTGGTCATAATTCAACAATTTCCTCGAATCTGCAAAAGATGAACAAGCAATTATCAAATGAGGCACAGATTCGAGAGACTGTGCAGAATGTTAAACCAAAAAGTCAAATTGACTTTGGTTTTTATGACAATTTTCATAATTGTCATCCACAGTTTGTTTTCCACACACAACAAAGGAGATGTTATCAATGTGGAAACATTAATCATTTGGCAAATAATTGTCCTTTTCGACAAAAATCATTAAGCAAACAACGATTTCATAATTCTATTGCTCATAATAGAAAATTGTTTTTCACTCGTGGAAAATTTGCAAAACAAATGAAATCAAAAGTTGTTAATGATTATATTGTCAAAAAGAATAAGAGTTTGACTAATGATTTAAATGAAAACATCAAGCTGAAAAGTGTAAATGAAATGTGCAAAACAAATATAATAATCTTAAATCATTTTGTCTTGCTGCAACACATAATGTGCTCAAGTCATACTTGACTTGGGTACCAAAAGCTAAGTAAGTTTGTTACTTATGCAGGAACGACCGCGAAAGATCATTGAAAGCTTATGGCATGTAGACAGCGGTTGTTCAAAGACATATGACAGGAAACTTACAATTGCTTCAAAATGTTCAGTCATATATCGGAGAAATTTGAAAATAAGCTTTGAAAAATATTTTTGGTCTTAGGGGGAGTCAAGATTGGATCAATAAAAATGAATTTTCATGATTAAATGAGTAATGATTTTACACAGTTCAAAAAGAGTCTAAGTACTTTCAAACTCTTAAATACGAATAGAATTGGATTATGTTTGATGTGTCAATAGGCTTTGCTTTCAGAAATAAAAAGATCATAATTGAGTGATTAAACTTGAATTAAAGAGATATGATTTAGTGGGGAACATATCAGGATTCTATGACAATGACAAAAATATTCTAACACAGACTGAGAGATATAATCTTGTCATTCTCAAGCCTGTATTTGTTTGATTCAGTGATTATCATAACTATGTATATATACATAAAAGAAAATACAAAAAGCCAAAAAGAAATAAAAAGACAAAAAGAAAATAGTTGAGCAAATCATTGAGCAACAAGATGCCAAAAGGCCATATAGGATATAAGATGCCAAGATGCACAACAAATCAAAAGATATGTCTAAAGACATACATACTATATGGTATATATTTTCTATTTTGAGAATATTTTCTGATCATGTAAGGCAAAATCAAAAGATGGGGCATGTAAGTCCGGATGGCTTGTAAGTCCTAAACATCTTGAGAGGGCAGACGTAAGTCCGGATGGATGTTAGCAAGTCCTTAAACTTGTTAATATTCTGTGATTAAGAGATATTTCTCAGGCTAGTTAGGCTCAAATAGTTATATTTTAGGAATAAATAAATGGTATCACTGATCAACGATGCATGGTTTAAGTCAATTTAGGGTGACTTGAAATCTCGACAGTGTCTTGAAGGATAATAATTATTTTACAGAAGTTCTGATTGTGGGATCCACTGAATTATATTAAATCAACACAAAACATGATATATATCACACCTTATGTTTCTGAGTAAAACCTGAAGTATGAGTTTAAAAAAGGACAAAATATATTGACAATCAACTTAACCAGTTTATTTTAAATAAAGCTGGACAGAGTCTTGACTTGATAAAGAACTATATGATCTCATTTTGAAAAATCTTACAAGAAAAGGAAGATTCCAGTCCATGCTCCTGTTCCTCCTAATTCTTTAAAGCAATTACTTTCTTGGAGATGTGAGAAGGATTCAGGTCATGCTGTGATCAAATGCACTGACAAATCATTTAGAATCATTGATCCAACTGACTTAATGAAGTTTGGCAAAGACGACTTAATCAAGCTACTACACTATCCCATTGCAGCTGATGAGTCAGTTTACTTTCTATCTTGCCAGTATGTCTGGATGACGGATCGAATCCTTCGGAACAAATGGTATGCTTATTTAGGCAATTACAAGAGAGCAAATGTTGTTTTTGATTGAAGATATTTCACCGAGCCTAGGGGGAGATTGTAGAAGACTAATCAAGGCTCGGCAAAACATTTAAAGACTTAATGATAACGAATTCTGAAGACAGGTTGTGCGAAAGCCAGACTCACGCGAGATGAAACTTCCACGCGACAACTGACTCCACGCAAAAGGCTGATCCCGCGCGAAAGGCTTAGCCGCGCGAAAAGCAAGTCGCGCGAGAACTCTTTGTTTAGTATAAATAGCTTAGTTTTCGTTTTGTAAAAGAGCTTTTGTTCATTATTCACTTCTGTACTGTGCGATTTCACACAAGACCTGTGATAGGTTGTGTTTATTCAATACAAGAAGCATTTGTGATCAATTCAATTCTTATTTCAATCCAATCATGTTTACATTCCGCATTCACATGATTGAGATCATGGTTTGATTGTTTCTTGGGAGATTTCATGATTTTACAATAAGAGTAATGATAATAACATTTTACTAATAGCGATGATGATGATGATGATGATGATGATGATGATGA
>CM044008.1:65473266-65505163 GCA_024085815.1 Flaveria linearis
TCTTTTTTTATTTCTTGAAAATATATTGCTAATAATTCTTTTTAGAGACTTGATTTTCTCCTTTCATCTTAATTTTCTGGGATATTTCCTGGAACGGACTTGGAGATTCTCTCTGAGCCTTCAAGCTAATCTGCTTCGAGTATAACTCTATAGTATCTTGAATCCTTTGTAAGGTTTCTTGACCTTCTGGGACGCCATTATTATCAAGCTTCATCATTTTCTTCCAAAATTTTGTATAATAAATTCTTTTTAAACAAGGAATTTGTTGGTGAGTATAACCCACTTCTGGAGACCATTTCCAGATCCATGGTATTCCAAATTGAATAAAAAAGTGACACAAAGATAATCCTTCTATTAGGATTTTTTGATGTTGTAATTCAATCAATATGGGAGTTATTTCTACCCATTCATTATAATTCTTTCTTAATAATTCTGGTAAAATTTTTACTGAAGGGCCATATGATAGCCACCATTTATACACCCAATTTGGGATGTCCCGTTTATAAACTTCTGGACAAATTTTGAAGAACCAAGAATGTTTCTTTTTTGAATTTTCATATAGAAAGGCTTTATTAAATGCCTCAATATAATCATAATAATTGAATTTAATAGGGATCCTGGTATCAGGATGACACATCTCTTTATCCTTTAAGGGAGATGTTCCCCATTCTTCAACAGATATTATCTGTTTTATAATAATTTTGCTAAAACTATATTCCTGGGTATTTCCAGACATATAGTGATGAATATCACAAGATTCTGTGACTTTAAGAATATTTTCATAATAAAATCTTTGCTTATATGAAGCAGCAGGGTATGACCCTTGATCTAGGTACCTTGTAATTAAGGTCCATGGCTTGATCTTTATATTTAAGATCTTTAAAATCCAAGAGCAATATTATCTCTTTATTTGGATTTTGTTCATATAGGGAGTCATCAGAATCTTCTGTCACAATATTGACATAAGATGAAGATGCTTCATTTGTTCCATCCTTTTTAGCTTTATAAGCCAAAAATTCCTGGAATAATTTATCATCAAAATTATTTCCTCTAGTATTACTTGAGGAACTTGCAGTATTTGCAATATTTGCGGCTATTAGCCTTTGATGGCCAATTTGACCTAGGATTCTCCCTCCATTGGGACCTCTTCCTCTACCTCTTCCATTATGTTGGAAAGGTTGTTTTCCCCTATCTCGAGGAATCATTCCTGAATTATAATCAGGCAGAAGAGATTATTTTCTCTTTTTCTTTAAGAATCTTTATTTGATTCCTAAAATATTTTATTGAATCCATAATTTCTACGTAATTACGAGCTCTTTCAATAGGATGCATGTCATAATTGTTCATCATATCATTCATTTGATAATATCTAGCCATTATCATGGCTGAATAATCATCCATTTCAATTTGTATATTATTATAAACTATTTTAAGTGGTCCTTTTATCTTCTCCATAGAACCTGCAAAATAAACTATGAGAAATATTCTCTTGTCAAAAAATCAGGTAGACTATTATCTGTTCTCTTTTTGTATATTATTTCAAAATCAAATGGTGCAAGATGAGATTGCCATCTAGCAAACATTTGTTTAGAGATATTATGTTTAAAATCTTTATTAAACATGTATTTTGCTGCTTGACAATCAGTTTTTATTAAAAACTTTTGATTGTATAAATCATCTTGAAATTTTAAAACACATTTAACTATGGCTAAAATTTCTTTTGCAATCGTGGCATAATTTTTCTGACTATTATTCCACTTTCCTGAGTGGAATCTTACTAGATATTCTTGTTTATCAATTGGGGAAATCTGTTTTAGAATTCCTCCATAACCAATATTACTGGCATCTGTTTCAATAATCTTCTCCCATTCAGGTTTTGCTATCATTAAACATGGAAGATTTTTAACATTTTGTTTGATCTTTTGTACTGCCTTAGTATGAATATCTGACCATGGCAGTGGATTTTTCTTCAATCTGTCATATAAAACAGCTGTATCTTGGGCTAAATTTTTATAATATGGTAAAATATAATTTAAACTTCCTAAAAATCTTTGTAACTTAGTTTTATCAGTTATTTCATCAGGAAATTTAGAAGCAAATTCAATACTTCTATTTATTGGAATAATATTTCCTTTTTCAATATTATGTCCTAAAAATCTTATTTTTGTTTGAAAAAGTAACATTTTTGGCCTAGATATTACTAAACCATTTTGTATGATTATATCTTTAAAATTTTTAAGTGTTTGAAATGAGTTTCAATGTCTTTTGAGAATACTAAAATATCATCTATATAGACAATTATAAAATTACTGAAATGAATAAAAATATCATTTATTATTTTTTGAAATTCACTTGGAGCATTTTTTAGTCCAAATGGCATAACATTCCATTCATAATGACCAAATGGTACTGTAAAGGCAGTTTTATATCTGTCCTTTTCATCTATTTGGATTTGCTAATATCCAGATTTTAAATCAAATTTTGAAAATATTAAAGCATCATTTAATCTGTCTAATAAATCTTTTTTGTTAGGTATAGGATACCTAATCCATTTTAAAACCCTATTCAAAGGTTTGTAGTTTATTACTAATCTGGGTACTCCTCTTTCTTGCTCTGAATGTTTATTTACATAAAAGCGGTACATGACCACGGAGACTTTGAAGGTCTTATTAAACCTTTTTCTATTAAAGTTTTTATTTCATTTTTACATAATTCTAGATATTCAGAATTCATTTGACATGGTCTTGCTTTTGTAGGTATTTGATTCTCATGAAAATCATTTTCATATGGGAGAGAAACAATATGTTTCTTTCTATCCCAAAAAGCATTTGGATGATCATTACAAATTTGTAACGAGAATTGATCTTGTATTAGTTTTATTTTTTCCTGTAATTTAGGATTTTTCAATTTCTCTTCTATTGTAAGAGTATTTATTTCTTGTTTAAGAAAATTAATTTGATTTTGTTTTGCTTGAATTAATGATTCTTCAATATCATTATAAATCTATGAATAGGTTTGTGAACAAATTGAAAAGTTATTTCTTTTCCTTTATAAGTTCCCGTAATAGATTATTCATCAATATGTTTTATTGGGAATATCTTATTCCAAAATGGTGTACCAAGTATTATTTGGCTAGTTAAATTTTTTACAATCATAAAGCTATTTGGAATACAGACTTTATCTTGGCAAATATATGCCTGAGGTAACTTATAATTTATAATCATTGGTTCTCCACCAGCAGAACTAACTTTATGAGTAGTCTTATGAAAATACTTAGTAGGGATAATACTCTCTTGAACACAATTTAAATCAGCTCCACTATCTAGTAAAGCTACTAATTCTATCGAATAATTATTCTCTATCAATAACTTAATTTTTATATGCCATTTATGGGATATAACCATCTCATATATTGATAAAAAATTTTCATCTCTATCTAAAGATGTTAAAAATTTCCTAGAGACTTCAGAATTATCTATAATCTCCTTCATCTCTAAATTCCTTATTCTTTCTTCTAGGGTTACATTTTTTCCCTTGAGATTCTTAATCTCTACCTTTAGATTATCAATCTCTATTTTTAATTTCTCAATATTAACAGAATTTCCAATCTTATTTTTCTGACTTAATTGTCTTCTAACCTCACTTAAGGTATATGGCTTAAAATCTTCAACAGCTATAGACGTCGAAGGTTTATCCTTCCCAATTATTTGAGAAGTAATTTTTTCTCTAATTTCATTATCTTCTATTGCTTTTAATAGATCTAATATATCATTAGAAATAACATTTATTTCCATATTCTCAAATTGAGCTATAATTTGATAAATATCTTCATCATTATCTGTGTCTGATCTACAACATTCTTTTCCTGTTTTACAAGGAAAACATTCATCATCCAAAGTTATTAAATCTTCTTCTTCTTATTCTTCTTCTAACCTCATTAAATCTTTTTTTATTTCTTGAAAATATATTGCTAATAATTCTTTTTTAGAGACTTGATTTTCTCCATTCATCTTAATTTTCTGGGATATTTCCTGGAACGGACTTGGAGATTCTCTCTGAGCCTTGAAGCTAATCTGCTTCGAGTATAACTCTATAGTATCTTGAATCCTTTGTAAGGTTTCTTGACCTTCTGGGACGCCATTGTTATCAAGCTTCATCATTTTCTTCCAAAATTTTGTATAATAAATTCTTTTAAACAAGGAATTTGTTGGTGAGTATAACCCACTTCTGGAGACCATTTCCAGATCCATGGTATTCCAAATTGAATAAAAAAGTGACACAAAGATAATCCTTCTATTAGAATTTTTTGATGTTGTAATTCAATCAATATGGGAGATATTTCTACCCATTCATTATAATTCTTTCTTAATAATTCTGGTAAAATTTTTACTGAAGGGCCATATGATAGCCACCATTTATACACCCAATTTGGGATGTCCCGTTTATAAACTTCTGGACAAATTTTGAAGAACCAAGAATGTTTCTTCTTTGAATTTTCATATAGAAAGGCTTTATTAAATGCCTCAATATAATCATAATAATTGAATTTAATAGGGATCCTGGTTTCAGGATGACACATCTCTTTATCCTTTAAGGGAGATGTTCCCCATTCTTCAACAGATATTATCTGTTTTATAATAATTTTGCTAAAACTATATTCCTGGGTATTTCCAGACATATAGTGATGAATATCACAAGATTCTGTGACTTTAAGAATATTTTCATAATAAAATCTTTGCTTATATGAAGCAGCAAGGTATGACCCTTGATCTAGGTACCTTGTAATTAAGGTCCATGGTTGATCTTTATATTTAAGATCTTTAAAATCCAAGAGCAATATTATCTCTTTATTTGGATTTTGTTCATATAGGGAGTCATCAGAATCTTCTGTCACAATATTGACATAAGATGAAGATGCTTCATTTGTTCCATCCTTTTTAGCTTTATAAGCCAAAAATTCCTGGAATAATTTATCATCAAAATTATTTCCTCTAGTATTACTTGAGGAACTTGCAGTATTTGCAATATTTGCGGCTATTAGCCTTTGATGGCCAATTTGACCTAGGATTCTCCCTCCATTGACATAAGGTGTGCGGCCGTGAATGCGATTTATATATATAATTTTTAATATTTGCAGTTTAGTCCCTGAACTTTCAATTAATTATTCCCTCGAGTTTAGTTAAATTACAATTTAAGCCCTCTACTTATTAATTATAATAATAATATTATTAATATTAACAACTTTTATTAATAATAATACTATTATTATTAATTGTCATAATATTAGTGTTGATAATTTTACTAATAATAATAATGAACATTATTAAAGTTAAAAGGAATAAAATATTAAATGAAATTTGTTGTATTATTAGTAGCTAATTTTATTATTTTATTATTTATAAAAAAATTAGAGTCAACGCGCAAAACAAATGAGACAAAATTTTAAGATCAGAACGAATTAATTACGCGACAAGGGTAAATACACAAGGAGAGTTAACGAGTGTCACGTTAACTGACGGACCTGTCGGTGACGGATGTCACAGTATCCCCAGTTGAGAGAATTTCGTCCCGAAATTCAACTGAAGTTAGATCTTGATGCTCTGTCCACGAACAGATGCGGACATTTGATTTTCATCTGATCTTCCTGTTCCCATGTGAACTCTGGCTGTCGCTTGGAGTTCCATCGTACTCTGACAATTGAAATTTTGCTCATCGTTTGACTTCCCGATCCATAATCTCTATTGGTTCTTCAACAAAATGAAGTTTCTCATCGATTTTGATTTCCTCAATTGGCACGTGAAGGGATCCATCCGCTAAGCATTTCTTGAGGTTCGATACATGGAATATATCATGCACACCACTAAGCTCTAGAGGTAATTTTAATCGGTATGCCACAGGACCAATTCTTTCAGTGATCTCGAATGGTCCCACATACCTTGGAACTAACTTTCCTTTCTTCCCAAACCGTACGATTCCTTTCCAAGGAGAAACTTTTAGTAACACTCGATCACCCACGCTAAATTCCAGAGGTTTCCAACGGCTGTCGGCGTAACTTTTCCGACGGTCTCTGGCTGCCTTAAGTCTATCTTTGTAAGGCCCCCCTTTCCCGGGCACCTTACGGTCGGTCATTCATCGCACATAAAACATTTTAAAACGTACATTTATCTCGCAGCGGAATTTAAACTTTCTTTAATAACTAAAACATGTCATTTCATAACTTTACAACATTCTTTTTCATCTCAAAATACATTGACATGTCAAAATATGGATGCCAGCCTCAACGGAACTGAGTAGTCGCCCCGTGCCATCCTCTGCAACATGCCTGCCAACTAGAAACACATCAAAAGTTAGCGTTGCTGAGTGAGTTCTAGTTTTATAATAAAATATACTTTTCTTTCGTTAAAACCGTTCTTTACATCATACGTACACATAGATAATTTCATTATTATCTTTTTATGCTCTCATTCATTCTTTATCTTTACTTTCGTTCGTTCTCTGTCTGCCATTCGCTCATTATCTATCTTTAACTTCCATACGTTTCTTGTCTTTTACTTCTTTCTGGAGCCGGTCACACTTTACCCTCTTTATGGCACATAGCCATGATTACGAAGGTCGAGCGACAAGGATCCCATTTCATACGTTATCATTATGTTCCTTCAGTTCGTTACTTTCATTCGTTCGTTCTTTAACTTTCATTACTTTCATTAACTTTCATTCGTTTTATACTTCCTTTCATCATTCTCTTTCTCATCTAGGTCTTGTCTCATGCAATATCCCCGACTCATGTCCGAAGACTAATGTTGTGCCGGGGCTTGACAAACAAACCCCCGACTCATGTCTGAAGACTGACACAGCACCGGGATACGCGACAAAGATCCCGTTGAGTCAATCATCTAGATTGAACTCCATCCGAGTCTGTTGCAACACAAAGTTGCTCACCTCACTATCTCGTCTCATGCAATATCCCCGACTCATGTCCGAAGACTAATACTGTGCAGGGGCTTGACAAACAAACCTCCGACTCATGTCCGAAGACTGACATAGTACCGGGATACCCGACGGAGATCTCATCTCTTTATCTTGTCTCATGCAATACCCCCGACTCATGTTCGAAGACTGATGCTGTGCCGGGGCTTGACAAACAAACCCCCGACTCATGTCCGAAGACTGACACAGTACCGGGGTACGCGACAAAGATCCTCCTTCGAGTCTGTTGCGACACAAAGTCGCTCACCTCATACATACACTCTTTAGCTTTACGTTCGTCCATTCGTTCATTAATGCATGCGTTCATTCATTACGTTCTTCTTTCATTATCTTTAACTTTATGTTACATAATACTTTTCATTCATTCATACATGTATACGCAAAGATACGAAAAGATAAACATACATCAACACAAGGAACATCAACATTCACATTTCATCAGTCATCAGCATTATGTAGGGTCTCATCATACTTAACATACGTGCACATGCAATACTAACGTCATCGTGCCCAACGTAACTTATAAACCTAGACTATTGGCACACAGGTACCTACGGGAGCTATCACACTTTTACTTACCCTTCTCCTTTCCCGAAGGTCACTAGTCAAACCATGCTTCTCCTCTTACACAACAGCCCCATTCAGGCGATTGGGCACTTCCCAGTCGCATGGCCTCCACGCGATTGAACACTCTGCGATTGGGTCAATGCGGATGAGCACCCATGCGGATGAACAGCCAATCGTGCAAATGAACTTATGCGAAAAGGCTCCTATACGACTGAACCCTCAGTCGTGCGACTGAACATCTATACGAATGGGATTATGCGACTGAGCCCTCGGTCGTATGACCTGTCGTGCGACTGAACCTCCGGTCGTGCGATTGAGCTCCAGTCGTGCGGTTGAGCTTCAGTCGTCCCTCAGTCGTGCGATTGGCCCTCCAGTCGCCTAGCCCTAACTGGGCAGTGATTGCAGTTCATCCCGAACTGCAGTCGCGACTCACGACCTCCAAACCCTTCCAAACTCATTTTAAGCCCAAATCAACCCTCCTAAACCTAGGGAATCATACCTCGACCTTATTCAAGCCTATCCAAGTCCGAAATCAAGCCCTAAACGCATCATACACATACACATATGTACATATACGGGTTAAACACCCAAAAACTCGAAATAGTTTTCAGATGTGTTCCAGCCCCAAAAGTCCTTAAAAATGTGTAAAAGAGGGGTCCTAGAAACTTACCTTAGCAGCCTCCTCAATTAGAGCTTTATTTTGACTCGCCACACAACGAATTCTGAGCCCGAACCACCCCTTTTCTCTTCTTTCTCTCTTCTTTCTCTCTGCCCTTCTTTGTGGCTGATTTTGCAAGTGTGGGGAGAGGGTAAGGGCTGCCCTCTCACTTAAATACTACAGTCCAGTCGCCCAAGCTTCTATGCGACTGAACCTTCAGCTGCATGAGCTCCATGCGATTGGACACTCCAATCGTGCGACTATCATGCGTATGGAGCTCCAGTCGTGCGACTATCGTGCGATTGGATGCTCCAGTCGCATGACACTCCAAACCAAAATTTCTGGGTGTCACAAGTCCACCCCCCCTTAAACGGGTTTTGTCCCCGAAAGCTGTTGTTCCTTAAGCCTTCACGGGCAATACTGTCCCATCTCTTTTCCAGTCTATCACTTGGAATCCTATCGCTCCGTATCGTTTGTCAACATTCGACTTCTGGTCTATCTCTTACTATCTCCATCGGGAACCCATGCGTACTGATCGATGTTCATTTGACCAGGACCTGCGGTCTCAAATATGCCATGTAGAGTGCGGTTACTATAATTAAAAGTAATATCACAATATCTGAGCAAAGGCTCGGCGTCATAATCATTGAGCTTCAGAGCATCACTGAGAACCCTTAGCTTTAGTGCTTGAAGAACAAGGCCTTCAGCTTTTGTGAAGTTGCTGCTTACCCCAGGCCCTTGTTTGCTGTTCTTTATGTATGAATAATGACCCTCTTGCAAACCAAACAACTGATGAGAAAGGCTTTCATTAATCGTGTTATGTGTTGTTCCAAATATAACTACACCGAGATCGGGTTTTCTCAGGTTCCTTGCAGGTACACTGTGATTAAAAGGCAAATCGGCTTCTTTGGTGGCCCAAACCAAATTTGCCCTTTTTCTTTTGCTTCCGACCTTCCCATTCCACTTGTTTGCTACAACGTCGAAACTATGCGTACTTTGCTGTTCTATGAATCAATCACAGGCTGAAACTGTTCCTCAGACAATGGGTGACACAGCTTTTTCAGTTGCATCACGCAATCCTCTAGGGCATCAAGTAACCTAGTGAATCAACTAATAATAATCTCTACACCGAAGGGTTCCTAGACGTTTCCTCTCCTACCATGCAACTCATAACAGAAGGCAGTAGGAACGAACTACTACTGGCATCACATTGAAGGCATAAGGGCTTAAACTTAAATTACCAGAAACATACCTGTCGTCAAGTCAAAGTCCGCTCTAGCCTTCACCCTCTGTCCTCCTTCCTCGCACTGGAGCTTCCTGCCCTTGACTTCCTACAATCCTTGCTCAGATGTCCCGTCTCACCATAGCTGTAGCACTTAGCCACGCGGCATTCCCTTGCCCTGTGACCTTCCTTTCCACATTGAAAACAAACGCTCAGTCCCCATTTGCACTCCCACTCGTGACCTCTACCACACTTCTTGCATGCCTCATTCCTCCTTGTTATCCTCTCTCGATCATCGATCCTTATCACTTTACCTTCGGCCTCCATTCCACCATCACTATCTTGCCTTCCTTTCCCCTTCTTAACATAGGCTTGCTCCTTCGCTTCGCCCGTTATCGCCATCGCCTCCCGCTCATCGTACAACCTTCACGCCAGATCTACCATCGACCTGAATGTGCTGGGTTGGGCCGTGATCATGTGCCTACGGATATCCGCCGGCAAGCCCTAAATATACCTCTTGATTTTTCGCGAAAGAGGTGTCACCTGATCTGGCACCAGCCATGCCATCTCGTTGAATTTGGTGGTAACTGCTAATGTGTCATCATCCCCGCTTCCAACTGAAGGAACTCCCTTTCAACCTTATCCATCTCAAGGTGAGGACAGTACTCCTCAATCACCAGCCTTTTCAACTATGACCATCTCATCCTTCTGACAGTCCGACTACCCTCAACTTGAACTATGTTGTCTCACCAGCACAAAGCTGAGTCCACGAAAGAGTAGGCGGCAACTTCACTTTTTGATCCTCCCGGCACTCACTGATATTCAGCACGGCTTCCATTTCCCTCACCCACCGGTGAGCAGCAGCAGCAGTGCCATTGCCATCAAAAGTTGGGTCTTGCATCGTTGAAATGCCCCGTAGTTACAGCCTCGTGCCGCCTCCTGCACAGGCTCCTCCTTCTCTTCCTCCTCATCGGAGAAAACCCTTCCAGTCTCCGTCGGTCTCCTTCCACCTAAAGGTCTACCCCTTTCCTGTCTCTCCTCATCCCTAACAGCCTTAATCACTTCACCCACCACAGACGGTAAGATCGTCTGCATGGCCTGGTGCACTTCTTCCACAACCGCCTCTCTCATCGAGGCTCTCAGGTTAGCACTCTCATCACCGCACTCCGGATGAGGGGTTTTGGGTTCTTCATGAACCACTTTTTCAACTCTATGCCTTCCTCTTGTGACCCGTGGTTTAGCGCCACGTCCACCACCACCTCCACCACGTGAAGCCTTAGAAGATCTACCACCGGCCATCCTCTATAATACACTGAAAGATTCAAACACCAACATGGTCATTCAAGGGAATAGCTCGGTTCATGTCAAGTATAGTAAGTCCCTAATTACAGTGATCAGTTGTGATTAGCCACTTACCTCACTTTTCATACCCCGAGCATTACCTGTCCTGACTATATTAGCATCTAAATCTAACAGTAGCACATAAACACATAACATGCACACATAATACCGGTTAACTTTAAGAAAATACCTGATAGCACACAGCTACTCAGATTGGTATTCCTTCCCATTCCGTCCCATTCTCAGTTTAAGTTAAGCTTTATTTTGAAAATTTACCCATTTCACTTAAAGTTTGGCTCTGATACCAAATTGTAAGGCCCCCCTTTCCCGGGCACCTTACGTTTGGTCATTCGTCGTACATAAAACATTTTAAAACGTACATTTATCTCGCAGCGGAATTTAAAACATTCTTTAATAACTAAAACATGTCATTTCATAACATTACAACATTCTTTTTCATCTCAAAATACAGTGACATGTCAAAATATGGATGCCAGCCTCAACAGAACTGAGTAGTCGCCCTGTCCCATCCTCAGCAACATGCCAGCCAACTGGAAACACATCAAAAGTCAGCGTTGCTGAGTGAGTTCTAGTTTTATTATAAAACATACTTTTCTTTCGTTAAAACCGTTCTTTACATCATACATACAAATAGATAATTTCATTATTATCTTTTTATGTTCTCATTTATTCTTTAACTTTACTTTCGGTCGTTCTCTGTCTGCCATTCGCTCATTATCTATCTTTAACTTCCATACATTTCTTGTCTTTTACTTCTTTCTGGAGCCGGTCACACTTTACCCTCTTCATGGCACACAACCATGATTACGGAGGTCGAGCGACAAGGATCCCATTTCATACGTTATCATTATGTTCCTTCCGTTCGTTACTTTCATTCGTTCGTTCTTTAACTTTCATTACTTTTATTAACTTTCATTCGTTTTGTACTTCCTTTCATCATTCTCTTTCTCATCTAGGTCTTGTCTCATGCAATATCCCCGACTCATGTCCGAAGACTGATGCTGTGCCGGGGCTTGATAAACAAACCCCTGACTCATGTCCGAAGACTGACATAGCAGTGGGATACGTGACAAAGATCCTGTCGAGTCAATCATCTAGATTGAACTCCATCCGAGTCTGTTGCAACACAAAGTTGCTCACCTCACTATCTCGTCTCATGCAACATCCCCGACTCATGTCCGAAGACTGATACTGTGCCAGGGCTTGACAAACAAACCCCCGACTCATGTCCGAAGACTGACATAGTACCGGGATACCCGACAGAGATCTCATCTCTCTATCTTGTCTCATGCAATACCCCCGACTCATGTCCGAAGACTGATGTTGTGCCGGGGCTTGACAAACAAACTCCCGACTCATGTCCGAAGACTGTCACAGTACCGGGGTACGCGACAAAGATCCTCCTTCGATTCTGTTGCAACACAAAGTCGCTCACCTCATACATACACTCTTTAGCTTTACGTTCGTCCATTCGTTCATTAATGCATGCGGTCATTCATTACGTTCCTCTTTCATTATCTTTCACTTTATGTTACATAATACTTTTCATTCATTCATACACGTATACGTAAAGATATGAAAAGATAAACATACATCAACACAAGGAACATCAACATTCACATTTCATCAGTCGTTAGCATTATGTAGGGTCTCATCATACTTAACATACGTGCACATGCAATACTAATGTCATCATGCCCAACGTAACTTATAAACCTCGACTATTGTCACACAGGTACCTACGGTAGCTATCACACTTTTAGCTATCACACTTTTACTTACCTCTTACACAACAGCCCCATTCAGGCGATTGGGAACTTCCCAGTCGCATGGCCTCCATGCGACTGAACACTATGCGATTGGGTCAATGCGGATGAGCACCCATGCGGATGAACAGCCAATCGTGCGAATGGACTTATGCGAAAGGGCTCCTATACGACTGAACCCTCAGTCGTGCGACTGAACATCTATACGAATGGGCTTATGCGACTAAGCCCTCTGTCGTATGACCTGTCGTGCGACTGAACCTCCGGTCGTGCGATTGAGCTCCAGTCGTGCGGTTGAGCTTCAGTCGTCCCTCAGTCGTGCGATTGGCCCTCCAATCGCCTAGCCCTAACTGGGCAGCGATTGCAGTTCATCCCGAACTGCAGTCGTGACTCACGACCTCCAAACCCTTCCAAACTCATTTTAAGCCCAAATCAACCCTCCTAAACCTAGGGAATCATACCTCGACCTTATTCAAGCCTATCCAAGTCCAAAATCAAGCCCTAAACATATCATACACATACACATACGTACATACACGGGTTAAACACCCAAAAACTCAAAAATAGTTTTCAGATGTGTTCCAGCCCCAAAAATCCTTCAAAAACGTGTAAAAGAGGGGTCCTAGAAACTCACCTTAGCAGCCTTCTCGATTAGAGCTTCGTTTTGACTCGCTACACAATGAATTCCTAGCCCGAACCACCCCTTTTCTCATCTTTCTCAGTTCTTTCTCTCTGCCCTTCTTTGTGGCTGATTTTGCAAGTATGGGGAGAGGGTAAGGGCTGTCCTCTAACTTAAATACTACATTCCAGTCGCCCGAGCTTCTATGCGACTGAACCTTCAGCCGCATGAGCTCCATGTGTTGGGTCATGATAAGGCTGGTGCAACCAAAACCACTTCACATAGTCATCTTGGTGCTACATTCAAAGGCTTCCGAAGCCAAGCATGAGAGATCTTCCAAGAGTCTAAAGAACAACAGCTGAAGACAATAGCTGAAGTCAAGACAACAGCTGAAGTCAACAGCTGAAGACAACAGCTGAAGTCAACAGCTGAAGACAATAGCTGAAGTCAACAGTTGAAGACTATCTTTCGAAGACAAAGTTTGATGAAAGAGCTAAAGACAAAGTCTGAAAGCTTCCGAAGACAAAGTCTGATGAAAGAGCTGAAGACAAAGTCTGAAGACTTCCGAAGACAAAGTCTGAAGACTTCCGAAGACAAAGTCTGAAGAAAGAGCTGAAGACAAAGTCTTAAGACTTCCGAAGACAAAGTCTGAAGAAAGTGCTGAAGACAAAGTCTGCTTCCGAAGTCGAAGAAGACTCCAAGCCTCGGAAGAAGCATTCTTCCGAACTATTAGTGGCCTTGGAAGAAGTTATTCTTCCGAAGCATTTTTATCCTTCGGAAGACATTGCTATGTCCAGTAGATATAAGTATGGTCCCTGACAGTCCGCTGCAGACCTCTGATGCAGCATGGCATCTTCCTAAAGAGCCATGTTGTTGACCATACTTTATTTACTGTTCACCTTTTTATGATAGTACATGTCCTGACTACCAACTCTTAGGCAAAATGTCTAAGATACCTCACCTATAGTCTTGTAGTATACATATTTGGTTAGAGGTTTCCAGCTGGTATCAAAGTATATCCGGCTGTACATAGTATTATATATATCTTCTCCTTGTAACTCATTAGATAAGCGATTTGAGTCCAAGTGTCTTGTAATCCTTTGAGTTGAGAAGCAATATATAAAAGTACCTTGAAAATTTACATTTTGTGTTTATTTACAGCTTGTTACTTGTTATATTGCGATCAACTCTTCATAGACTCTTGCTGAGTGTTGTTCAAGGTGAGTTTGAGAGAAAAACCTTCTGTTGAGTGACCATTAAACGATCCTGCAATTGGTATCAGAGCCCCAGGCTCTTGATTGTGAGATCTTACCATCCAAATCAACCTGTTTTTCACTCCTCACTTCAAAACCACTCACTCAAATAGCCGCTCTCTCCAAGGCTGATATGGAAACCAGTACCATGATAAAGTCCCCACTGATCACCCCTGAAGACTTTGACACATGGTGCACTAGAATGGAAGGCTTCATCAAGTGTGAAGACTCAAGGATGTGGGACTCCATTGTCAATGGTCCCTTCATACCAAGCACTACTTCTGCTACTGGTAATTGCATCATTCCAAAAGATGTTGATGATTACTCAGAAGAAGATAGGAAGAGAATAGAGCTAGATCAAAGGGCTATGACTTCTCTCCAAACTGCTCTCCCCAATTCCATCTACAGAGGCTTCAAGAAGTTCAAGACAGCCAAAGATTTATAGGAAGAGAATAGAGCTAGATCAGTATTGCTTTGATGATCTTGAGTGCTTCAGTCCAGATGATGTGGAGTATGTGGACATTGTCCAACAAATGGCTCTTTTAACTTACAGAGCGAAGAAGTTCTTCAAGAGAACTGGAAGGCAATTCCCTCAAAACCCAGCCAACAGCAAGTTTGGGTTTGATAAGAGCAAAGCAAAGTTCTACAACTGCAACCAACTAGGTCACTTTGCTAGGGAATGCAAGGATCCTAAGAACAACCCGGGAACCCCACAGTCCTCCACACATCCCACTGCTTCAAAGCATGAAGAGAAGTCAACTGAAACAGCTGCAGTAGCTCAAGAAGTTGACTTGAGCTTCATGGTACAGGATGTGACTCCCGCTCAAGCACTCATGGCCGGAACAGATGATGATCAGGTATATGAACATCTTTGTACTGCTGCCTGTATTACTAAGGTTAAACTCTATAAGGATTACATTTCGGAAATCAGATCTGAGGTTGAGTCTTAAAATGTGTTAAAATCTGATTTTAAAAGAGCTGAATCTGACTATCAAAAGAAAATTAAAGAGTTAGAGAAAACTGTGTCTCTTTTAAAACATGAAAAGACTAATTATAAGACTCAAATTAAAGATCTGATCTCTAAACTATCTGAAGTTCAAGCCCAGTTGGTCGCTGCTGAGGCTCAGGCCAGGGAGCAAGCTATTGCTGAGCAAAACTTCCAAACTATTCTTGCATCATCCTCTCATTCCAAAATGTTTTATCAAAACAAAGAAGGGTTGGGAACCAATGAAATAGCTCCACCACACTCTTATGAGTCTATTAGACTACCAAGATGTGGTACTGAAGAGCAAGAGGTTCCAACTGCTGACCCTTCTCCATTGGAACTAGAGGAGGAGGCAAAAATAGTGGCCACCACAGGGGTGAAACAGGAGGATACACTTATCTCCACCTGTGAAGACCAAATCCTAACCACCAAGGCAAGAAGAAGCAGAGCTAAAGCTGGTAGAAGGACTGCCAAGAAGGTTGCAGAGTCCAAGCTTAAGATTGACCCTAAGAAAAAGGGTGTCTTCATTTCTGCCGGATTCCAAGTGGTAGGTATTCTGATTCAGGAAAGGAATGTAGTACCAACATTCCTGTCCTACCGAAGGATCAGAAGTTGAAAGGGAAAGTTGCTGATGAAGAGAAGAAATCCAAGAAACAGCAACCTGCAAATTCCCATAAGACTAACATTGCATGCATAATGTGTGGTCTGCACAACCACATGGCTAAAGATTGTTACTACAATCCAGCAAGCACACATTATGCAAATAATGTTAGAAAAGAAGGAGTCAGAGAAGGTTTCTCAGTTGGACCATTTCAAACGGTCCAAATAATGAAGAAGGGAAAGTTGGTCTCGGAAGCCAAGTTGCTTTCGGAAGAAAGTACTTCTTCCGAAGGGAAAATGGCTTCGGAAGCCAAAGCTTCTAAGGTTCGAAAGAACAAGAAGGCTCCCTTGAAACCATCTCAGAAGAAGACTACTTCGGAAGAAAAGGTGGTGAAGGCTTTTCCCGAAAAGAAAGAAGCTTCGGAAGAAGACCATGCTGCAAAAGCTTCAACAAGCTCATCCTCAAAGATCAACCAAGGGATGGATTGGAAGATCAAGGAAGATGCTGCAGCCTAAACCTCTTCTTCAACGACCTCTATTGAACCCCAATGCATATCTTTTGGTTCAATTATGTCATTATCTTTGGAAGAGCCCAAGACCAGCAAGGCTTGGGCTTCCAAACAAAACTAACCATCTCATCTTATGTGTAGGGACATCCATTTGACAAGAACAACAATGTCTGGATTGTAGATAGTGGATGCTCCAGGCACATGACAGGGAACAGATCTCTCCTTCAACAATTCCAGAACTTTGATGGAGGGCCTGTCCAATTTGGAGGTGAGGGCGGAGGATATATTTCTGGCAGAGGAAGTATATCCAATGGCAGAATAAACATTGACAAAGTTCACTTTGTCAAACAGCTTGAACACAATCTGTTAACTCTTTCTCAATTCTGTGACCAGAAGCATCAGATGCTTTTCACAGAACATGAGTGCATTATCCTCAAACCAGGGATGACAATTCCTCCGGAATTGGTGCTTCTTAGATCTCCCAGGAAAGGGGATATGTACAAGCTGAATATGAACAATGCTTCTCCTATGGGTGAAGTATCATGCTTTCTTTCCAAAGCTGATAGTGATGAGTCAACACTATGGCATAAACGCATGTGTCATGTGAATTTTAAAACAATGAATAAATTGGCTAAAAATAACTTGGTACATGGTTTGCCTAAAAAAGAATTTTTCTGCAAAGATAACTGTGTTGCATGCCTGAAAGGGAAACAACACAGATCATCTCATAAATCCAAATGTGTTAACTCTATCACTACTCCATTACACTTATTGCACATGGATCTCTTTGGACCCACAAGTATAATGAGCATTGGAAGGAAATCATACTGCCTTGTGATTGTTGATGATTTTACAAGATTTACATGGGTATTCTTTTTAAGAAGTAAAGATGAAACGGCTGAAACTATAAAATCTTTTATTCTTAAAATAGAAAATCAAATTGATCACAAGGTTAAGATTATTAGAAGTGATCAAGGGACTGAGTTTAAGAACTTTGTTCTTGACTCATTCTGTGACTCAAAAGGGATTGCCAAACAATATAGTGCTCCCAGAACTCCTCAACAAAACGGTGTTGCTGAGAGAAGGAATAGGACACTTATTGAGGCTGCTCGGACCATGTTAGCTGATTCAAAGCTGCCTCTAACATTCTGGGCAGAGGCATTTAGCACTGCATGCTATGTGCAGAACAATAATTTGAGGAGTCATCCAATATAGTTGTTAATGAGCACACTCCTTGTGTTAGGGGGAATGGACCTGATTATATCTTTGATTTAGAATTGTTTTCAAACTATTCTAAACAATCTTGTGAGAATGTTTCAGCTGGAACAGGTGCTCAAGGTGATGCTGATGCTGATGCAGATCAACTATTTGAGCTTCCCAGACCTCTTCCAAATTCTCGAAGAGCTGAAAGGCAACAAGCTTCAACCATTCACAGATCTGATAGTGTAACTATCTCCAGAAATAGTGAAGCTTCAACAAGTGAATCACCTGATGAACACCAGGTTGAGGGAAGCAGTATTCTGAAGGAACAGGCAACTGTTAATACTGCTTCACAACCAACCATTGATGATGTTTCTCAATCATTCAATCAGTCCTCATTGAATGAATTTGAAACAGCAGCTGGATAGAGTGATCCAGTTCCTGAACAGAATATGTCCAACGTAGACTTATCTCTGCAACTGGAAGTGATTCCTCGCCTTAGGATTCACAACACTCATCCAACTGAGAACATCATAGGGAATGTCTCTGAGGGTGTGAGAACAAGAGGGCAAACTCATCATGGGAATGTCTGCTTGTACTCATGCTTATTGTCTCAGATGGAACCTAAGAAGGTGGAAGATGCCTTAAAGGATAGTAGTTGGGTTGAATCGATGCAGGAGGAGCTGCTTCAATTCAGAAGACAAAAGGTCTGGAATCTATGCCCACTACCATCTGGTCAAGTACCCATAGGCACTAAATGGGTGTTCAGAAACAAGAAAGATGATAGAGGCTTGATTATCAAGAACAAGGCAAGATTAGTAGTTCAAGGGTATACCTAAGAGGAAGGAATCGATTATACTGATGTCTTTGCACCTGTTGCAAGACTTGAGCAGTTAGGATCTTCCTTGCTTATGCTGTATCCAAGAACTTCACAGTCTACCACCTTGATGTCAAGTGTGCATTTCTATATGGGGATATAGATAGGGAAATCTATGTATGTCAACCTCCAGGATTTGAAGACCCACAGCACCCCAACTATGTGTGCAAACTGGATAAAGCTCTATATGGGCTGCACCAAGCACCTAGGCTGTGGTATGAGACCTTGTCTCAGTTTCTCCTGAAGAATGGCTACACCAGAGGTACCATTGACATGACTCTTTTCATCAGAAAGAGTGGAGAAGACATATTGCTTGTTCATGTCTATGTTGATGACATCATATTTGGTTCTTCAAATGACCAAATGTGCAAGGACTTTGAGAGCATTATGAAGCAGAAATTTGAAATGAGTTCCATGGGAAAAATGGACTTTTTCCTTGGAATTCAGGTGAAACAGATGAAGGATGGGTTCTTCATAAGTCAATCTAAGTATGTCTCAGACATCTTAGACAGATTTGAAATGAAGGACTGTAAACCAGCCAAGACACCCATACCCAGAAACCATAAACTTTGCCCTGACCTTGAGGGGGAGGATATTGATCAACATCAGTATAGAGCAATTATTGGTTCTCTGATGTATCACACTGCTAGTAGACCAGATATCATGTTTGCCACATGCATTTGTGCAAGATATCAGGCTGCTCCCAAGGTGTCTCACCTGGCTGCTGTTAAGAGAATCCTCAGATACCTCAAAGGAGCACCTAAACTAGGTCTCTGGTATCCAAGAAATAGTGATTTCAATCTCTATGGATACTCTGACAGTGACTATGGTGGCTGCAACATTGACAAGAAATCAACATTAGGAGGATGTCAATTTCTTGGTGGAAGGATCATCTCATGGCAATGCAAGAAACAATCCTGTGTCTTTACATCAACTGCTGAAGCTGAATACATTGCTGCTGCTAGCTGCTGTGCTCAACTGCTATGGATTCAAAATCAGATGTTAGACTATGGATTCAACTTCATGACTACTCCTATCCATATTGACATCAATAGTGCTATCTCCATTACTGAGAATCCGATGAAGCACTCCAAGACAAAGCACATTGACATCAGGTATCATTTCATTAGAGATATTCATGAGAAACATCTGATAAAGTTAATCAAAGTTGACTCAAATGAACAATATGCTGATTTGTTCACAAAGGCATTTGATGAACAAAGATTTAAGTATCTCATATCAGCTATTGGGATGATAAACATTGATTAACTACCTCTTTTGAAAAGCTTTTTAAATGTGTAATGTCTTGTGTCAATACAATTTAAGCTCTGTTACAAAAGATCTTTAAATTATTCCAAGTGTAAATTCCTTCTGAAGAGGAATTAACTCTCGGAAGATATTCTTGAATATCTTCCAAAGCCAAATTCCTCAATGGAAATTTTCTTCTCGAAAGAGTTTTTGGTCTCGGAAGAAGCGATTGATTTTACATCAGATCTACTTCCGAAGCTTATATAACTCTCCATTCGGAAAGACAATTTTACCTTCGGAAGCAATGCCTTGCTTCGGAAGAGAAATTGCCTTCGGAAGAGAATTACCTTCGGAAATGTTTTACATTCGGAAGTAAAGGTTTTACTATGTAACGGATATCTTTTGGGCCCCACTCTGTAAAAGGTAAAGATTTTGCTTATGATGGTCAGATTATTTAAAATTATCCCTTGCCGCCACTATCATTTCTCCGCCGTAAACCACCATACCACCCACAGTAACCCCAAAACAGTTACCCTATTACCGCCACTACCACAATTCATCCCCTTTAAATAATCCAGACTGATCAAATTCATCTTCTTTTACCAATTTACTGCCCTAACTATTCCCTTCACTGTCAAACCTGCAATTTCACCCAAATTCAAGCTTACTTTCTCTGCAATGGCGCTAAACCCTCAGCACAACCAAGTCGCATTACTTGATTCGTCAAGAGATGCCGACTTCACCCAAATCATCACCTTTCTTGCTGAATCCACCTACCTCACGGCGCTAACTGTTAACCCCACCGTCTACTCCAACCACATGATTGAATTCTGGAGTAACTGTCAAGCTGATATTCTCAAAGGGGTTCGCGTCCTGAGAACACGTATTTACGGACAGGAGTTGATCATCACTGAACAACTCATCAGGGAGCATCTCGAGCTTCATGATGATTGGGCTCCTACTGAGTTCCCCAAAGAAGACGTGGATAGCACCTACATCCTAATGGGATATGGTGGGGATGTGAGCATGTCAACCATTTATAAGTTCAACTTCTCTTATCATTGGAAATTCCTGCTGCACATTGTTCTGCACTGCCTATCCAACAAGTCAGGGGGATAGGATCAAATCCCATATGAACTGGGATGCCTAGTTCATGGGTTGGTGAGAGGTCTACGCTTTAACTACTCACGATTTGTGTTGACCAACCTAATCGGCAATCTGAGGAGGGATACATTCTTCATGTATCCCAGATTCATTCAACACATAATCAACTGTGAGCTGGAACCGAGCAAGCTTGTCTGTGCAGCTGCTCCTACTGTTCCTAAAGTGAGACCTACCATCTTTAAAACATTAAAGAAGATGTACATCAACTTCACTGGAAGGTACACTCCATTACCTCCAGAGATGACTGAGCGCATAGCTCCTGGTGACATCCCTGTTATCCCCACAGGTGATGAACCCACACCAGCAACCTCCACCACAATGCCAACAACACCTTCTTTACCCATCAGAATCACTTACCAGAGACGCCCCAAACGAACCCTTGTTCAATCTACTCTGATTGAACAAACTCCTCCAGTTCAAACCAAAAGGGCTAGAGTGGTACCATGGGCTCCCACTCAGTCGGAGGTCACACCATCCTTCACATTTGACCTCAATGTGGGTTTTGAGCCTCCTCAGTCTCAAACCCAAGATCCCGAACCTCAAGCCTTAAGCCCACACGGTGAGTCTTTACACTCCCCTGTGCAGCCTTCAAGGGACAGCCCCACCATAGGCTCAATGCCTGTAGACATTGATCTTGGTCCCGGGTCAGTAGGTTTAACCTCCTTATCTTTCACTGACCTTTTACTCCGCACTGATGAAGAGATTACATCTCTCCATGGCCAGAAAGTTGATCTACAACACCCTCTGAAAGATCAACAGAGCCAAGAGAGATCCCTTGTCTCTAGCCCCCATCAGCAGCCAATTACTGAGCTGAGTCCCACTGATGTGGAGGGGACTCATGTAGGCTCAGCTGCCACTACTCAGAGTCTCTCATTGAGCTCTCAGGATAGTGGTAACGTCATTAGGACTGAGTCTATGGCAACTTTGCCCATTGACATCTCTGAAAGAGATGACTTTGAGCAAAGGTATCCAGGGTGCCAAGAAGCCATATCTGGTGGTGAGACTGAGCATACTAGGTATGTTATCTCAACTCCCCGTGATTCTTCGCATGAAGATGAGGGAAGTATGCAACTCACACTTCAGTACTTGCTTTCTAAGGTCTCCAACCTGGAATCACAGGTGAGGATCTTAGAATCAAGGACTGCCACTCAGCAACTTGAGATTAACAATCTCAAGGCTAAACTAGCTGAGAAACAGATGGAGAGGTCTGTTAGGCATGTACCTATTCAAGTCTCATTGACTTCTTCCTCTAGCTCATCTAGCTCTCAAGATGATGCTACCAAAAAGGGGGAGAAAGTTCAGAGACAAACATCTGAGGAACCACAGACCCAGTCCTTTACTTCCCAACTCATCACACTACCAGAGTCATCTCAATCATTTCTAGAGATTGACTCAAAGATGCTTCATGATCTCTACAGACTTTTCACAAAGTTTGTATTGAGATCCTCCTTAGAACAGCCCAGCCCTGACACCACACTTATTTATTTTGGGGCTGAGGAGCTTCAAAGACTGACTGCACCTTCTACCACTGTGAAAGAAGTTGGTCAACCTAAGGTCCACATGGAACCTGAGATTAACTTCGAAGGGGAAATGGGGACCGATGGCCCAGCAACTAAAACAGATGGGACAGAACTTGCAGCAACCTCTTCTTCCGAAGCTCAGGCTGAAACTTCCAAAGCTGACATTGAAGCCTCGGAAGAACAAGACAAGTCTTCCGAAGCTGAGATGGAAGCTGCGGAAGGTCTGTTCCAAATGTCCGAGGAACTGACCATCACAGATGTTATTGCTGAAATAGCATCTGAGGTGAGCACGGAGGACATTTCTGATATACCTTCATCCCAAACACCAGATGAACCTCTCTCTCAATCTGAACCCTCTATCCAAGAACCACCATAGTCAAGCTCTGCCAAAGACAAAGGCAAAAGGAAATTGACTACGGAAGAGCTTCAGGAAGAGGAAAGGATTGAAAAGCTCAAGAAGAAAGGTAGGTTTCCTGCTGAGAAGTTGCTAGCTGCTAGCTCTAAGGCAGCTGCAGCTAATCAGGAGGAAATCAACAGTAAGAAAAGGACAGCACTCATTGACCAGCTCATCAGCTTAGGAGCTGCCAATGAGGAAGTACTCCTGCTACCACTAGAGGAGTTGGTGACTTTAGAGAGGTCAACCAGGCTAAGGCAAGAAGACGAAGCCAGGTTGGCCTTGGAAAAGGAAAAAGAAGAACAAACGGAAGTAGCCCTGCAGCTGAGAGAGGCTAGGATTAAATTCCTACTCTCAAGAGGCTTCAGTCTTCCTGAACTGTCTCCACATGATGATGACATGATCCTGCTGCTTCACAACAAAGAGCAGGATCAAATGGAGAAGGAAAGGAAGAAAGCTGTCAGGGAGAAGTTGAAGGAGAGGAAGCGGAGGGAGGAAGAAAAGGGGGTCACTACCACCAAGAAGTCCAATGACAAAGCCTGGATGAAAGACTATCTCCAGGCTCATGGCTTCTCTGGTAGGCAGGCGGGACCTATGTCCGAAAGGACACTCCAGCGGATAGTCAGTGAAATAAAAGCTGACATCCGTATGGGGAAAAGGAAGGAGATGTACAGGAGGGGACAGGGAATGGTCTTCACCCCAGCCACTCAACCACAGCCAACTACTAAACCACAACCCACACCAGAAGAACCAATCCCATTTCCCATCAAAACCGAACCCACTGATGAAACCTTCACCCCTGAACCCACAACTCTACCCAAACCTACCACATCACCTCAACCACCCAAACCTCCCATCCTAAAACCCAAAACACAACCCAAAACCACTAAACCTAAACCTACCTAACAAAAACCAAGATCATCCCCACAGCCTTCTCAACATCTCTCCTTTGAGGAAATAAATGAGTTCAAGACTAGGCTCATCAACTGCATCACTATGAGCAGCATCTCCTGTGAGGGAGACCTTATCAACATCACCTATGTTGATAACTCTTCAAACTCTCTCACCCTAGGCCAATTTCTTGAGTTGCCTAGAGATACCTTGGGCCAGGCTGCAAGACTTCTTGGTCTCAACTCTGATACCCTCAATGCTGAAGAGAAGAGACTAAGAAGGAAACTGGTGACTCTACTGGATACAAGGAAAGAGGACAGGATTTCTAGTCAATCTCCTGGACCTAGGAATGCTATAATCCAGTAGAGGTTCGATGAACCTTCTCACAACTTTGTTGTGGAAAGGGAGAATGGTGAAACCAACAGGCTCAATGCCACTTCTCTACTGCATCTCAGCAGATTTGACATTGCTGAGCTTGCAGAAAAGCCATTCTCTAATCCCTCCAACTCTAAGACTACTGCACACATCAGAATTCATATCCGCGGTCTCCACTTGGCTGAACTGAATACAAGAGCCAAGATTGAAGAAGAGTTGAAGTTGAAAAGACCGGAAGACAAGGAAAGACCAACCACCAAAGGCACAGCCTTTCTACAGATGGTGGAAGGTCCAGAATTGGAACCAATAGTTAGATGGGAATATGACTATAGTTCCCATCAACTAACTTTTTTCAGAGGGCCACAACAAAGGGTACACATAATCCAAGGTGACAGAGTGGAGGTTTTGTCTACCAAGGATTTGTACAAACTCCTCAGCACCACATCAGGAAAGAATGAAGATACTGATAAACACTTACTTTCAATGGTGCTGAGAGTTTTGAGAAGAAGAGGGAAGTGAAGTTTTGGTAGCATCGGCCTAGGGGAGTTTGTTGGGTCATGATAAGGCTGGTGCAACCAAAACCACTTCACATAGTCATCTTGGTGCTACATTCAAAGGCTTCCAAAGCCAAGCATGAGATCTTCCGAGAGTCTGAAGAACAACAGTTGAAGACAAAAGCTGAAGTCAAGACAACAGCTGAAGTCAACAGCTGAAGACAACAGCTGAAGTCAACAGCTGAAGACAACAGCTGAAGTCAACAGCTGAAGACAACAGCTGAAGTCAACAGCTGAAGACAACAGCTGAAGTCAACAGCTGAAGACTATCTTTCGAAGACAAAGTCTGATGAAAGAGCTAAAGACAAAGTCTGAAATCTTCCAAAGACAAAGTCTGATGAAAGAGCTGAAGACAAAGTCTAAAAATTTCTGAAGACAAAGTCTGAAGACTTCCAAAGACAAAGTCTGAAGAAAGAGCTGAAGACAAAGTCTGAAGACTTCTGAAGACAAAGTCTGAAGAAAGAGCTGAAGACAAAGTATGCTTTCGAAGACAAAGAAGACTCCAAGCCTCGAAAGAAGAAGTCTTCCGAAGTATAAGTGGCCTCGGAAGAAGTTATTCTTCCGAAGCATTTTTATCCTTCGGAAGACATTGCTATGTCCAGTAGATATAAGTATGGTCCCTGACAGTCCGCTGCAGACCTCTGATGCAGCATGGCATCTTCCTAAAGAGCCATGTTGTTGACCATACTTTATTCTACTGTTCATCTTTTTATGATAGTACATGTTACCAACTTTAGTTGGTGACAAAAGGTAAGTCAGGGACATGTCCTGACTACCAACTCTTAGGCAAAATGTCTAAGATACCTCACCTATAGTCTTGTAGTATAGATATTTGGTTAGAGGTTTCCAGCTGGTATCAAAGTATATCCGGCTGTAGGTAGTATTATATGTATCTTCTCCTTGTAACTCATTAGATAAGCGATTTGAGTCCAAGAGTCTTGTAATCCTTTGAGTTGAGAAGCAATATATAAAAGTACCTTGAAAATTTACATTCTGTGTTTATTTACTGCTTGTTACTTGTTATATTGCGATCAACTCTTCATAGACTCTTGCTGAGTGTTGTTCAAGGTGAGTTTGAGAGAAAAACCTTCTGTTGAGTGACCATCAAACGATCCTGCACCATGCGATTGGACACTCCAAGCGTGCGACTATCATGCGTATGGAGCTCTAGTCGTGCGACTATCGTGCGATTGGACGCTCCAGTCGCATGACACTCCAAACTGAAATTTCCAGGTGTTACAATCTTTGATCTGAAATATCTTGTCAATCATTTTCTAAATGATCTGCGGACCTGTTAGTTGACTTTCACCTACCTCCGCCAAACACACTGGAGACCAACACTTCCTTCCATACAACGCTTCAAACGGAGCACATCCAATGCTCGTATGGTAACTGTTATTATAAGAGAATTCGATCAATGGTAGGTGAGTATCCCAACAACCACCAAAGTCAATCATATATGCCCTAAGCATGTCCTCTAGAGTCTGTATAGTACGTTCACTTTGACCATCCGTTTGTGGATGATAAGTGGTACTTAGGTCTATCCGATTACCCATTGCCTTCTAAAGAGTCTGCCAGAAACGCAATGCAAACCGACTATCACGATCTGATATGATGGATACAGGCATACCATGCCTAGCCATAATTTCATTTACATATAATCTTGCTATCTTCTCCATCTTATAATCCTCCTCAATTGGTAAGAATGAGCAGATTTCATTATTTTATCAACTATCACCCAAATTAAATCATGTCCATTACTAGTCCTCGGCAGTTTGGTGATAAAATCCATAGATATATTTTCCCATTTCCACTCTAGAATTTCCGGTTGTTGTAGTAACCTTGATGGTTTCTGATGTTCGGCTTTAACTTTGGAACATGTTAGGCATTCACCCACATACCTTGTAATATCCTTTTCATACCCGACCATGAATATAATTCCTTGAGATCATGGTACATTTTGTCCGTACCACATTGAACGGAGTACCTTAACTTGCTTGCCTTGTTCAGGACTAAGTCTCGTACGTCTTCCCATTTCGGTACCCATATTCAATCCATAAAATAATGCACACCATCCTCCTTACACTCCATCTGCCTATCTAACCCACAAAATTCTTCACCAACCACATTTTCTTCCTTTAATGCCTAACCCAACGCTGTTAGGATCTAAGTCTTCAAGTTTTAATTGAATAATTATTCCTAAGGCTCGTGCACATATAGGCTTGACACGTTCTTTTCTACTCAAGGCGTCGGCCACCACATTCGCCTTTCCCGGATGATATCGAATCTCACAGTCGTAATCACTGAAAAGTTCTACCTATCGTCTCTGACGTATGTTCAATTCTTTCTGATCATATATATGTGCTGAAGGCTCTTGTAATCCGTGTAAATGACACAGCTTGTCCTGTACAGATAATGCCTCCATATCTTAAGTGCGAATACTACTGTGCCTAATTCCAGGTCATGTGTCGTATAATTCTTTTCGTGAACCTTAAGCTGACGCGAGGCGTAAGCAATCATCTTATCCTTTTGCATTAGTAGACAACCAAGTCCTTGGTGTGATGCATCACAGAACACCACACAGTCATTGGATCCATCAGGAAGGGTCAATATTGACGCATTACATAATCTTTCCTTCAACGTCTGAAAGGCCTCTTATTGTTTATGACCCCAATCAACTTTATTATCTTTCTGGGTTAACATCGTTAACGGTTGAGCAATCTTGGAGAAGTTTGCAATAAATCACCGGTAGTAATCAACTAACCCTAAGAATCGCCGAATCTCCGAAGGCGTCTTAGGTGTATCCCATTTCTTAACTACTTCGATCTTTCTAGGATCAACATGAATTCCCTTCTCATTCACTACGTATCCTAGAAATTTTAATTCTCGTAACCAAATTTCACACTTCGAGAACTTGGCGTAAAGTTTCTCTTCTTTTTAATAGCTCTAGTATTGTTCGTAGATGCTGATGATGATATTCTTTCGTTCGAGAGTAGATAAGAATATCGTCTATAATCACGATCACAAACTTGTCTAGATAGTGTTTATAACCCTGTTCATCAAATCCATAAACACTGTCGGAGCATTGGTTAGTCCAAACGGCATGACGAAGAACTCGTAATGTCCATATCGAGTTCGAAACATTGTTTTTGGTATGTCATCCTCAAGAACCCTCAATTGATGATAGCCCGATCGAAGATCAATCTTAGAGAAGTAAGAAGCTCCTTGTAATTGGTCGAATAGATCATCAATCCTAGGGAGAGCATACCAATTCTTCACAGACAACTATTCAGTTCCCGATAATCGATGCACATTCGAAACGATCCATCTTTCTTTTTAACAAACGATATCGGTGCTCCCCACTGCGAATGACTAGGTCAAATAAAAGTTTTATTAAAGAGCTCTGGTAATTGACTAGATAATTCTTGTATTTTTGATGGTGCTAACCGATTGGGTGTTTTGTAGCAGGAGTAATCATTTTGAAATTCTATCTCACGAAGAGGAAGCGGTCTTGATAAGTTATTAGGAAAATCCTATGTAAAATCTCGTACAACTGAGATATCTTTCAACTTTCTTTCTTTTGTTTTCTTTGTACCACATGTGCTAGAATTACATAACACTCTTCCTTAGGCATCAACAAATCTTAATGCAAGAAATGAGTCTTAAATCCCTTCCAGGTCATTTTCTTTGAATCTTAAGCACTTCGCCATTTGATAGAGAATTACATACCACCTTCTCCTGATGGACTATCTCGGTTTCATGCTTCGATAACCAATTCATACGGTATTAAGTCTATGTCAAGGACATGATCTTCTTGTAATTCTTTACGACCTCTAATTATTACCATTGCCATCTCAACCTACTAACTAATTCCTAAGCAACTGGGCTTCATGTCGTATGAATGAGTGAATTCAGGAAAATCAAAGCTTTCTTCTATCACAGTATTCGACAGATACGTATTGATTGATGATAAGATGCGTGCCCATGACGACATTTGGGTCTTCTTGTCCACCTTACCACTAGCTTGCTAGTTTGGCTCGTTAACTTCTTTCTACTACTCACCAGATTTTTCTAATGTCCCTCTTAATTCTATTTGGTCTAATATGACATCAGCTTTGTCAACTCATGGAGTTTTTCAGTATAAAGAGCACGAGTTAACCGTACCTTGCACGATTCCAGAATTACAATTCTAACTTTTGCGTTTCATTCCTTGGGTAGTAGCACTCAATCACCAAGGCTTTGAACTCATCTCAATTCATGACTATCACAGCATCCTTACCTTAGACTTGAGCTTGGGTATTCTACCGAGCTTGGGTATTCTACCATGCTTGTGCTTTACCCATTAGTGAGTAAGCAGATCATACTTAATATTATGGTTTTTCAGTGTAGTTGTTCAAATATGTTACAATTTCCATTTCCTCAATCTAACAGGTCAGGATTATCACTTTTTCTTTCTTGTCATAATGCTTCGACTAGTATGTCGAGAATTCCTGGTATATGCAGGAAATTCTTTCACCTTATCATTTCCATCATTTTATAATCCAATTAATCAAGATTATCACATAGCCCAGTTCAAGCACATTCTTAGTATACTGGTGATGCTTATATATAGGGTTCCCCGCAACGTTCCCACCACATCCACGATATACCGAGAACAATGCTTAAACTGGTTACGTGACATCCGATTATACTTAATATCATCCCAATGAACAACGTAATGCATATGTAGGGAGTATCATCACTCTTCTACAACTCTTTGAAGTCCACATCCATTCTAAGCAATTAGTCAGTTTCATAGTTACTGAAATGCTAGAAAAAGCAATGTCTCATAGAGAATAAGGCTAATATCATAATATGAATCCTATGAAGGCTCCAGGTAGAATAGAACTTAAGTAAGAGTAGGGGTTATAAATGTTTCTTTGTTATTAACAAAGTCTTACTAGGATTATGACTCTTGTGTCCCAAGGTATAGAATGAAAGATTTGTACTAATCATGATCGTTATCTCATAGCAAGATTCTCCAGGCTTCACATGCACTGCAAGTTACAATTACGTGTGCACCTGTAATGGTAATTTGCTTTGCATGGTCACCCCCAGCTCCACCTACCCAAGTTAACATATCTTGTAATGTACAGAGTGTTATTTTATGATTTGAGTATCAAGGATATGGTTAGTAACGAAAAGTTAATTAACTGAAGTTGTACAAAGGAATCGATTGAGTAAGCATTCACTTGAGCAAGGAATAGTCGAAAGAATCCATGTACTTTAATCCGAACTATGATGAAGTAGTCATCTAATTTGAGTATGCCCCACCTCTTGTCTACTGGCGTCGTCTTAGCCAGCGCGTCCCTCTTCCAAGATTCAACCCAACAAGTTATAAATAAGGGAGCATATAGAAAATGCAACATCGACAGACACATAGAATAAAAGTTGGACTAACAACCTAAGTCCATAAGAGAGTTCTTATAAAATCCCTTATTAATCCAAACCAAATATAAGTCAATCACATTACGATTATCGAGTGCTTCTCAAGGTATAAATAGATGCTATAATACCCGCAACCTTCTCAAATAAGTATACAATTGATAGCTTGTAAGACACACTATGTAAGCATGACCAATAACGCGCTTAAAACATTCACATGTATATTGTTGCACACATAATCATATTATGCATATTACATGTGGGTAAGCAATATATTATGAAAGTAATAAGCAGTCAATCGAATCACGAAGAACATGTATGTAATTCAAATGCATACAAACCCTAGTATGCAATCTACATGAAGGTTCTTAGGTTATAGTCTAGGTCGAGTGATTTACCTAATTCTCTATAACCAATGGCTCTGATACCAATCTGTCACACCCCAGCTTATAGCGGAAACACGAGGATATAACGGACGGGATCGTCATAACACATTGTTAATTAATAGAGATGTAATAAATGATGAAGGTCAACGTGTCATGACGTCACCCGACACAAATGGAGACTTGTGTCGCAGTTAGTCAATCCCACGACAATCATAGTCATACAAACAAAATAAGTATAAATCCCATAACCCGGGAGTAAATGAACAAATGAGAATACCAAGTAAAAGTCAAGCAGTAGTCGACACATCCAAAGTTTAAATGATCCAGTCTAAGGTCATCGCTAAGGCAGCATCCCTAGCAATCCTCACTGATTATTACCTAAAAAGATATGCTCAAAATGGTCAACATATTGTGGTGAGTTCACAGGTTTAAATAATAAACAAAACATGATGCTATGTAAGAGTTTGGTAGGACATGTGTGTATACAGTTATAAGCAAGTATTATCACATGTAAACATGAGCATCATAACTAAACCTACGACGTACACACAGAACTTGTCGGAACATATTCACCCTAGGGCTCGCACATGGCCACTGTTAGTCCCAACTAGTATACTAACAAACAAGGGTCGAGGTGTCAGCCCAATAGTACTATCAATACCTATCCGTCGGCTTCAACACCGGAGTTGAATAGTTGTGAATAAAGAACCACACAGATAACTCATACATGTACCAGATAAATACTTACAAAAAAATAAACACAACAGTCCCAAAGACCGAATAAGTTCACAGCATAAAAAGGGTGAGCATACTTTTCCCCCAAAGATGTATAAAATTGTAATGAAAATCGGGTCGTGGAACTCACCTTGAAATGATCAGAAAATAAAATGAGCAAAATGCTTCAATAAATGCGAGCAACGAACGATCAAACACCTATAATAATTATAATTAAATCTTTAAACACGTTCAATGAGAGAAGGTGTATTCGGTCGGTTTCGGGTCGGTCCGGGTCGACGCGCGCGATCACACATAAATATAGGTATTCATGAATACGTATATATATACATACATATAAATGTATATATGTTTGTACATATATATATACTATATACTTATAGTAATTTAATTGCACGTTTGATTAGACCCAAGTGAAATACATATTTATGTAGATATATTTTACACCCTCTTATACTATATAAGAGTAATGATAATAACATTTTACTAATAACATTTTACTAATAACGATGATGATAATGATAATAATAATAATAATAATAATAATAATAGTCGTAGTAGTAGTCGTAGTAGTAGTCGTAGTAGTAGTCGTAGTAGTCGT
>CM044008.1:65505263-65515263 GCA_024085815.1 Flaveria linearis
TATACATATTGCAGGATCGATTTCGGGTGGTTTCTCTCTCAACTCACCGTGAATCAACACTCGGCAAGCAGTCTTTAGGAAGAGTTGATCACAATATAACAAGTAACAAGCAGTAAGAAAATTAACACAGCAAGTAATTTTCAAGGTACTTTTATATATTGCTTCTCAACTCAAAGGATTACAAGACACTTGGACTCAAATCGCTTACATCAGAGTTACAGGGAGAAGATATATATATACTACCTACAGCCGGGAATACTTTGATTCCAGCTGGACACCTCTAACCTTACATCTATACTACAAGACTCTAGGTGAGGTCTTTCAGACATTTTGCCTGAGAGTTGGTAGTCAGGACATGTCCCTGACTTACCTTTTGTCACCAACTAAAGTTGGTAACATGTACTATCATAAAAAGGTGAACAGTAGAATAAAGTATGGTCAACAACATGGCTCTTTAGGAAGATGCCATGCTGTATCAGAGGTCTGCAGCGGACTGTCAGGGACCATACTTTTATCTGCTGGACATAGCAATGTCTTCCGAAGGATAAAGTACTTCGGAAGAAAACTTCTTCCGAGGGCACTTATACTTCGGAAGACTGCTTCTTCCGAAGCTTGGAATCTTCTTTGTCTTCGGAAGCAGACTTTGTCTTCAGCTCTTTCATCAGACTTTGTCTTCGGAAGCTTTCAGACTTTGTCTTCAGCTCTTCATCAGACTTTGTCTTCGGAAGCTGTTTTCAGCTGTTGTTCCTTAGACTCTCGGAAGATCTCTTGCTTGACTTCGGAAGCCCTTTGATGTAGTACCAAAAGTGACTATGAAGTGAATTTGGTTGCACCAGCCTTATCATGATCCAACAAACTCCCCCTAGGCTGATGCTACCAAAACTTCACTTCTCTCTTCTTCTCAAAGTTTCTCAGCACCAAGGAAAGCAGGTGTTTTATCAGTGTCTTCATTCTTTCCTGCTGTGATGCTGAGAATCTTGTACAAATCTTTGGTGGACAGAACCTCTACTCTGTCACCTTGGATTATGTGTACCCTTTGTTGTGACCCTCTGAAAAGAGTTAGTTGATGGGAAGTATAGTCATATTCCCATCGAACTATTGGTTCCAATTCAGGACCTTCCACCATCTGTAGAAAGGCTGTGCCTTTGGTGGTTGATCTTTCCTTGTCTTCCACTCTTTTCAGCTTCAACTCTTCTTCAATCTTGGCTCTTCTACTTCGTTCAGCCAAGTGGAGACCGCTGATGTGATTTCTGATGTGTGCAGCAGTCTCAGAGTTGGAGGGATTGGAGAATGGCTTCTCTGCAAGCTCAGCAAGATCAAATCTGCTGAGATGCAGTAGAGAAGTGGCATTGAGCCTGTTGGTTTCACCATTCTCCCTTCCACAACAAAGTTGTGAGAAGGTTCATCGAACCTCCACTGGATTATTGCATTTCTAGGTCCAGGAGATTGACCAGAAATCCTGTCCTCTTTCCTGGTATCCAGCAGAGTCACCAGTCTTCTTCTTAGTCTCTTCTCCTCAGCATTGAGGGTATCGGAGTTGAGACCAAGAAGTCTTGCAGCCTGGCCCAAGGTTTCTCTAGGCAATTCAAGAAATTTGCCTAGGGTGAGGGAGTTTGAAGAGTTATCAACATAGGTGATGTTGATAAGCTCTCCCTCACAGGAGATGCTGCTCAAAGTAGTACAGTTATGAGCCTTGTCTTCAACTCCTTTATCTCTTCAAAGGAGAGATGTTTAGGAGGCTGAGGGGATGATCTTGGTTGTTGTTGGGTAGGCTTAGGTTTAGTGGTTTTGGGTTGAGTCTTGGGTTTTAGGATGGGTAGTTTGGGTGGTTGAGGTGATGTGGTAGGTTTGGTTAGAGTTGTGGGTTGAGGGGTGAAGGTTTCATCAGTGGGTTCAGGTTTGATGGGAAAAGGGGTTGGTTCTGGTATGGGTTGTGGCTGTGGTTGAGTGGCTGGGATGAAAACCATTCCCTTCATTCTCCTGTACATCTCCTTCCTTTTCCCCAAACGGATGTCAGCTTTTATTTCACTGACTATCCGCTGGAGTGTCCTTTCGGACATAGGTCCCACCTGCCTACCAGAGAATCCATGAGCCCGGAGATAGTCCTTCATCCAGGCTTTGTCAGTTGACTTCTTGATGGCAGTGACCTCCTTCTCTTCCTCCCTCTTCCTCTTCACCTTCAGCTTCTCCCTAGCAGCCTTCTTCCTTTCCTTCTCCATTTGATCCTGCTCTTTATTGTGGAGCAGCAGGATCATGTCATTGTCATGTGGAGACAGTTCAGGAAGACTGAAGCCTCTTGAGAGTAGGAATTTGATCCTTTCCTCTCTCAACTTCAGGGCTGCCTCCCTCTGCTCTTCCTCTGCCTTCTCCAAGGCCAACCTGGCTTCCCTTTCTTGTTGTAGCCTGGTTGACCTCTCCAAAGTCACCAACTCCTCTAGTGGTAGCAGGAGTATTTCCTCATTGACAGCTCCAAGACTGATGAGCTGGTCAATGAGTGCTGTTCTTCTCTTCAGGTTGATTTCTTCCTGATTGGCTGCAGCTGCCTTAGAGCTGGCAGCTAGCACCTTTTCAGTTGGAAACCTCCTTTCTTTTTAGCCTTCTCAATCCTTTCCTCCTCCTGAAGCTCTTCCGCAGTCAACTTTCTTTTGCCTTTGTCTTTGATTGTGCTTGACTGCGGTGGTTCTTGGATGGAGGGTTGTGATTGAGAGAGAAGTTCAGCTGGTGCTTGGGATTGGAGGAGTTTCAGAAGTGTCCTCCCTGCCCACCTCGATGCTATGTCAGCAATGACATCTGTGATGGTCAGTTCCTCGGACATCTGAAACAAGCCTTCCGCAGCTTCTATTTCGGCTTCGGAAGATTTTTCTTGTTCTTCCGAGGCTTTTATATAGGCTTCGGAAGCTTCAGCTTGAGCTTCGGAAGATGAGACTGCTGCAAATTCTATCCCATCTGTTTCAGTTGCTGGGCCATCAGTCCCCATTTCCCCTTCGAAGCTAATCTCAGGTTCCATGAAGACCTTAGGTTGACCAACTTCTTCCACAGTGGTAGAAGGTGCAGTCAGTCTTTGAAGCTCCTCAGCCCCAAAGTATGCATGTGTGGTGTCGGGGCTGGCTGTTCTAGGGATGATCTCAATACAAACTGTGTGAACAGTCTGTAGAGATCTTGAAGCATCCTTGAGTCAATCTCCAGAAAGGATTGAGATGACTCAGGTAGGGTATGATTTGTTGGGTGGAAATGAGTTGGGTCTGTGGTTCCATAGGTGTTTGTCTCTGAACTTTCTCCCCCTTTTTGGTAGCATCATCTTGAGAGCTAGATGAGCTAGAGGAAGAAATCATTGAGACCTGGATTGGTACATGCCTAACAGACCTCTCCGTCTGTTTCTCAGCTAGTTTAGCCTTGAGAGAGTTAATCTCAAGTTGCTGAGTGGCAGTCCTTGATTCTAAGATCTTCACCTGTGATTCCAGGTTGGAGACCTTAGAAAGCAAGTACTGAAGTGTTAGTTGCATACTTCCCTCATCTTCATGAGAAGAATCATGGGGAGATGAGATAACATACCTAGTATGCTCACTCTCACCACCAGATGTGTTTCTTGGCACCCTGGTTTCCTCTGCTCAGAGTCATCTCTTTCAGAGATGTCAATGGGCAAAGTTGCCGTAGACTCAGTCCTAATTATGTTACCACTGTCCTGAGAGCTCAGTGAGAAACTCTGAGTAGTGGCAGCTGAGTCTACATGAGTCCCCTCCACATCAGTGGGACTCACCTCAGTAGCAGCTTCTGATGGGGGCTAGAGACAAGGGATCCCTCTTGGCTCTGTTGATCTTTCAGAGGGTGTTGTAGATCAACTTCATGGCCATGGAGAGATGTAATCTCTTCATCAGTTCGGATTAAAAGGTCAGTGAAAGAGAGGGTGGTTAATCCTACTGACCCGGGACTTAGATCAATGTCTACAGGCATTGAGCCTTTGGTGGGGCTGTCCCTAGAAAGCTGCACAGGGGAGTGTAGAGACTCACCCTGTGGGCTAAAGGCTTGGGTTCGGGCTCAGGGGTTTGAGACTGAGGAGGCTCAAAACCCACATTGAGGTCAATGTGAAGGATGGTGTGACCTCCGACTGAGTGGGAGCCCATGATTCCACTCTAGTCGTTTCGGTGTGAACAGAGGAGCTTGTTCAATCAGAGTAGATTGAACAAGGGTTCGTTTGGGGCGTCTCTGATATGTAGATTTGATGGGTAAAGAAGGCTTTGGTATTGTGGTGGATGTTGCTGGTGTGGGTTCATCACCTGTGGGGATAACAGGGATGTCACCAGGAGCTATGCGCTCAGTCATCGCTGGAGGTAATGGGGTGTACCGTCCAGTGAAGTTGGTGGACATCTTCTTCAGGATTTTGAAGATGGTAGGCCTCATATGTGGAACAGGAAGAGCAGCTGCGCAGACAAGCTTGCTTGGTTCCATCTCACAGTTGATTATATGTTGAAGAAATCGGGATACATGAAGAATGTATCTCTGCTGAGATTGGCGATTAGATTGTTCAACACGAATCGTGAGTAGTTGAATCTGAGGCCTCTCACCAACCCATGAACTAGGCATCCTAGTTCATATGGGATTTGATCCCAACCCCCTGATTTATTGGAGAGGCAGTGCAAACATGTGCAGCAGAAACTTCCAGTGGTAAGAGAAGTTGAACTTGTATACCGTAGATCTGCTGACATCGCCTCCATATCCCATGAGGATATATGTGCCTTCCAAGTCTTCCTTGGGGAACTCAGTAGAGCCCCATCATCGTGAAGCTCGAGATGCTCCCTGATGATCTGTTCATTGATGACCAACTCTTGGCCACAAACTCGGGTTCTCAGGACTCGAACCCCATTCAGTACTGCAGTTTCACCATTGCTCCAAAATTCTGACATATGGTTGAGTATATGGTGGGGTTAACTGTTAGTGCAGTGAGAAAGGTGGATTCGGTGAGAAAGGTGATGATTTGGGTGAAGTCGCATCCCTTGACGAGTCAAGTAATGCGACTTGATTGTGCTGAGGGTTTAGCGCCATTGGAGAAAAGGTAAGCTTGAAATTTGGATGAATTTGAGGGTTTTACAGTGAAGGGAACAGTTAGGGCTGTAAAGTGGTAAAAGAAGATGAAATTGATAAGTCAAGATTATTTAAAAAGGGTGAATAGTAGTATGGTGGTGGTAATAGGGTAACTGTTTTGGGGTTACTGTGGTGGTATGGTGGTTTACGGCGGAGAAATGATGATGGCGGCAAGGATAATTTTAAATAATCTGACATTATCAACAAAATCTTTACTTTTTACAGAGTGGGCCCAAAGATATCCGTTACATATAAAAACCTTTACTTCCGAGGGTAAAACATTTCCGAAGGTAACTTTCTTCCGAGGGCAACTTCTCTTCCGAAGCATGATAGTGCTTCCGAAGGTAGAGTTGTCCTTTGAAGGCACTTTATCTTCCGAAGCAAGGCATTGCTTCCGAAGGTAAAGCTGTCTTTCCGAATGGAGAGTTTTATAAGTTTCGGAAGTAGATCTGATATAGAATCAATCGCTTCTTCCGAGACCAAAAACTCTTCGAGAAGAAGATTTCCATTGAGGAATTTAGCTTCGGAAGATATTCAAGAATATCTTCTGAGAGTTAGTTCCTCTTCGGAAGGAATTTACACTTGGAATATTTTAAAGATCTTTTGTAACAGGGCTTAAATTGTATTGACACAAGACATTACTCATTTAAAAAGGTCTTCAAAAGAGGTAGTTATTCAATGTTTATCATCCCAATTGCTGATATGAGATACTTAAATCTTTGTTCATCAAATGCCTTTGTGAACAAATCAGCATATTGTTCATTTGTGTCAACTTTGATTAACTTTATCAGCTGTTTTTCATGAATATCTCTAATGAAATGATACCTGATATCAATGTGTTTTGTCTTGGAGTGCTTCACCGGATTCTCAGTAATGGAGATAGCACTGTTGTTGTCAATATGGATAGGAGTAGTCATGAAGTTGAACCCATAGTCTAACATCTGATTTTGAATCCATAGCAGTTGAGCACAGCAGCTAGCAGCAGCAATGTATTCAGCTTCAGCAGTTGATGTAGAGACACAGGATTGTTTCTTGCATTGCCATGAGATAATCCTTCCACCAAGAAATTGACATCCTCCTGATGTTGATTTCTTGTCAATGTTGCAGCCACCATAGTCACTGTCAGAGTATCCATAGAGATTGAAATCACTATTTCTTGGATACCAGAGACCTAGTTTAGGTGCTCCTTTGAGGTATCTGAGGATTCTCTTTGCAGCAGCTAGGTGAGACACCTTTGGAGCAGCCTGATATCTTGCACAAATGCATGTGGCAAACATGATATCTGGTCTACTTGCAGTAAGATACATCAGAGAACCAATAATTGCTCTATACTGATGTTAATCAGTATCCTCCCCCTCAAGGTCAGGGCAAAGATTATGGTTTCTGGGTATGGGTGTCTTGGCTGGTTTACAGTCCTTCATTTCAAATCTTTCTAAGATGTCTGAGACATACTTAGATTGACTTATGAAGAACCCTTCCTTCATCTGTTTCACCTGGATCCCAAGGAAAAAGTCCATTTTTCCCATGGAACTCATCTCAAACTTCTGCTTCATAATGCTTTCAAAGTCCTTGCACATTTGGTGTTTGAAGAACCAAATATGATGTCATCAACATAGACTTGTACAAGCAAAATGTCTTCTCCACTCTTTCTGATGAAAAGAGTCTTGTCAATGGTACCTCTAGTGTATCCATTTTTCAGGAGAAACTGAGACAAGGTCTCATACCACAGCCTAGGTGCTTGGTGCAGCCCATATAGAGCTTTATCCAGTTTGCACACATAGTTGGGGTGCTGTGGGTCTTCAAATCCTGGAGGTTGACACACATAGATTTCCCTATCTATATCCCCATATAGAAAAGCACACTTGACATCAAGTTGGTAGACTGTGAAGTTCTTGGATGCAGCATAAGCAAGGAAGATCCTAACTGCCTCAAGTCTTGCAACAGGTGCAAAGACATCAGTATAATCAATTCCTTCCTCCTGGGTGTACCCTTGAACTACTAGTCTTGCCTTGTTCTTGATAATCAAGCCTCTATCATCTTTCTTGTTCCTGAATACCCATTTAGTGCCTATGGGTACTTGACCAGATGGTAGTGGGCATAGATTCCAGACCTTTTGTCTTTTGAATTGAAGCAGCTCCTCCTGCATCGATTCAACCCAACTACTATCTTTTAAGGCATCTTCTACCTTCTTTGGTTCCATCTGAGACAAGAAGCATGAGTATAAGCAGACATTCCCATGATGAGTCTGTCTTCTTGTTCTCACACCCTCAGAGACATCCCCTATGATGTTCTCAGTTGGATGAGTGTTGTGAATCCTAAGACGAGGAATCACTTCCAGTTGCAGAGATAAGTCCAAGTTAGACATATTCTGATCAGGAACTGGATCACTCTGTCCAACTGCTGTTTCAGAGTCATTCAATGAGGACTGATTGAATGATTGAGAAACATCATTAATGGTTGGTTGTGAAGTAGTATTAACAGTTGCCTGTTCCTTCAGAATACCACTTCCCTCAACCTGGTGTTGTAGTGGATCACCTGAGGAACTTTGAGGTTGATCAAGTGATTCACTTGTTGAAGCTTCACTATTTCTGGAGATAGTTACACTGTCAGATCTGTGAATAGTTGAAGCTTGTTGCCCTTCAGTTCTTGGAGAATTTGGAATAGGTCTGGGAAGCTCATATAGTTGACCTGCATCAGCATCAGCATCACTTTGAGCACCTGTTCCAGCTGAAACATTCTCACAAGATGGTTTAGAATAGTTTGGAAACAATTCTAAATCAAAAATATACTCAGGTCCATTCCCCCTAACACAAGGAGTGTGCTCATTAACAACTATGTTGGATGACTCCTCAAATTGTTGATTCTTAATATTGTATACTCTATAAGCTTTGGAGCTAGAAGAGTATCCAATAAAGATAGCATCATCCGACTTCTCAGCAAACTTTGCCAAGTTGTCCTTTGTGTTAAGTATGGTACACCTGCAGCCAAAGGACCTTAGAAAGCCAATGAACGGTGGCCTCTTGTTCCATAACTCATAAGGGGTTTTTCCATGGGGCTTAACTACAAGAACCCTGTTCTGCACATAGCATGCAGTGCTGACTGCCTCTGCCCAGAATGTTAGAGGCAGCTTTGAATCAGCTAACATGGTCCGAGCAGCCTCAATAAGTGTCCTGTTCCTCCTCTCAGCAACACCATTTTGTTGAGGAGTTCTGGGAGCACTATATTGTCTGGCAATCCCTTTTGAGTCACAGAATGAGTCAAGAACGAAGTTCTTAAACTCAGTCCCTTGATCACTTCTAATAATCTTAACCTTGTGATCAATTTGATTTTCTATTTTAAGAATAAAAGATTTTAAAGTTTCAGCAGTTTCATCTTTACTTCTTAAAAAGAATACCCATGTAAATCTTGTAAAATCATCAACGATCACAAGGCAGTATGATTTCCTTCCAATGCTCATTATACTTGTGGGACCAAAAAGATCCATGTGCAATAAGTGTAATGGAGTAGTGATAGAGTTAACACATTTGGATTTATGAGATGATCTGTGTTGTTTCCCTTTCAGGCATGCAACACAGTTATCTTTGCAGAAAAATTCCTTTTTAGGCAAACCATGTACCAAGTTATTTTTAGACAATTTATTCATTGTTTTAAAATTCACATGACACATGCGTTTATGCCATAGTGTTGACTCATCACTATCAGCTTTGGAAAGAAAGCATGATACTTCACCCATAGGAGAAGCCTTGTTCATATCTAGCTTGTACATATCCCCTTTCCTGGGAGATCTGAGAAGCACCAATTCCGGAGGAATTGTCATCCCTGGTCTGAGGATAATGCACTCATGTTCTGTGAAAAGCATTTGATGCTTCTGGTCACAAATTGAGAAACACTTAACAGATTGTGTTCAAGCTGTTTGACAAAGTGAACTTTGTCAATGTTTATTCTGCCGTTGGATATACTTCCTCTGCCCGAAATATATCCTCCGGCCTCACCTCCAAATTGGACAGGCCCTCCATCAAAGTTCTGGAATTGTTGAAGGAGAGATCTGTTCCCTGTCATGTGCCTGGAGCATCCACTATCTACAATCCAGATGTTGTTGTTCTTGTCAAATGGATGTCCCTGCACATAAGATGAGATGGTTAGTTTTGTTTGGAAGCCCAATCCTTGCAGGTCTTGGGCTCTTCCAAAGATAGTGACATAATTGAACCGAAAGATATGCAATGGGGTTCAATAGAGGTCATTGTTGAAGAAGAGGTTTGGGCTGCAGCATCTTCCTTGATCTTCCAATCCATCCTTTGGTTGATCTTTGAGGATGAGCTTGTTGAAGCTTTTGCAGCATGGTCTTCTTCCGAAGCTTCTCTCTTTTCGGAAGAAGCCTTCACCACCTTTTCTTCCGAAGCAGTCTTCTTCTGAGATGGTTTCAAGGGAGCCTTCTTGTTCTTCCGAACCTTAGAAGGTTTGGCTTCCGAAGCCACTTTCCCTTCGGAAGAAGCAGTTTCTTCCGAAAGCAACTTGGCTTCTGAGACCAATTTTCCCTTTTTCATCATTTGGACCTTTTGAAGTGGTCCAACTGAGAAGCCTTCTCTGACTACTTCTTTTCTAACATTATTTGCATAATGTGTGCTTGCTGGATTGTAGTAACAATCTTTAGCCATGTGGTTGTGCAGACCACACATTATGCATGCAATGTTAGTCTTCTGGGAACTTGCAGGTTGCTGTTTCTTGGGTTTCTTCTCTTCATCAGCAACTTTCCCTTTTAACTTCTGATTCTTCAGTAGGACAGGAGTGCTGGTACTACACTCCTTTCCTGAATCAGGAGTACCTGCCACTTGAAATCCGGCAGAAATGAAGACACCCTTTTGCTTAGGGTCAAACTTAAGCTTGGACTCTGCAACCTTTTAGCGGTCCTTCTAGCAGCTTT